>JABCKS010025439.1:0-15424 GCA_018851325.1 Termitomyces sp. DKA19 | reverse complement strand
GTAAAGGACTTGGTGACATGATCTAGGAAAGGGGGTACTCCAGAATGGCAAATGGTGACACAATTTAGAGGCTCTAGACTATGTACAATCTGGAGCTTACCACTCTTCTTAAGGACACAAAACCAGTGGAATTGGTAAGCAGAGTTTGAGGGCTTATAGATGCCAGCCTTAATCTTGTCACAGATGATCTTGCATACCTCTTTCTTGAGTCCTGGGGGAATAGGGTGATTATGCTGAACCCATGGGATGTGGGGGATTGTCAGTATCCTAACTGGGGGAAAGAAGTCAGAGCAGAAGCTTCCTCATTCAGAGTCTTCCCAAGCAAAAGCCTTTTCCTGCTTAGCAACAAGATTGACAAGGACATTGAGTTTGTTGCTAGTGAGAAAGCCAGTGTTGTGGTCCTTAACAAATGTTGCTTATTGGTTGCTAGTGAATTGCTGGGTTGGTATGAATGGGGAAGGGTTCAGATTGAGTGGCAGCATAGTTGCTAGTGGATTGTCAAAGATTTGTTGCTTGATTCTGAAATCTTTGCTAATGTATCTGGCAATAGGTTTGATCTTCATAGTGACTGGCTTGTATTTCTTCTTCACCTGTACTCCTTTTCTTTTAGCAGGATTGTTAGCAATATACTGTGCAGAGAAAGGAATGTTAACATATGTAGGTGCAATGTCCATAATGCAAGTATTGAGGGATAAAGTCTGTCCAAGAATCAAAGGATTAGAAATATCAGTGGAAACAAAATAAGAGCAAGGAGGTAGCAAAGAAGAGCAAATGTCACTAGCAGTAGTGTAAAGGTATGCCAAGGTAGAGTCTGTATATATGCAAGATGTTGTAAGTAAAATATTGTTGTCCAAATCACAAGAAGCTATACAAGTTGCTAGACCAGTTGAATGGTCATAGCTGATAATAGTTACTAAGTTGTTAGCATCATTGCTATTCTGATTGACACTGAAAGGACCAGGGCAGTTCTGTCTTATAGCAAACCTTTTGACAATTTTTTCTTTTATATTTCCCATGGAGAAACATTGGTATTGTTTGTCACTATTAAAAATCAGACCAAGTGTATTGAGACCTAAGTAGATCAAATGTTAGTGCAATCCTCAGTCTCATATAATCAACTATATTGCACTGTACCTAAGTAGATCAAATGTTAGTTTAATCTATGTGGACAGTGAGTATGTGTTTTGTGTTGTAAGTAATTGTAAGTACTCATCCTCAGTCTTGTATAATTGACTGAGGGTGCTAATCATACATTGCAGGTCTATATACATATTGTGGAACAAGGGTGGCCAGTATTGATTGAGTAGCTGTCTAATAAGTATTTGTGGTGGCCCTGACAAAGTCCAACACTAGTGGCCATCTAATGAGTGTTTGTGGTGGCCCTGACAAAGTCCAACACTTCTCCTCACCACAAACACTCCTCCTTGTGTAGAATTCTGGCGTGGTTATTTGAGGCCTAGCTGGGGATGTAGAAGCTGGAATGTGGGTTTTGGGAGAGCTTTTGTGAATATGTTGGCAATGTTTTCCTTGGAGGGGACTTGTAGGAGCTTCAAGTCATTTGATTGTACTCATTCACAGAGAAAATGATATTTTATGTCCACATGCTTAACTCAGGCATGTAAGAGGGGGTTCTCTGAGAGGGCAATAGCAGAATCATTGTTGCAGAACATTTGTGTGGGTTGGGAGGACAAATCATATTCAATTTCCTTTAGCAGTGTCCATAACCAGATACATTCCTGGGCGCATTCAAATGTGGCCATGTATTCAGCCTTGCATGACAAGGCCACCACTGTCCACTATTTTTGCACTGCCCATGAGACTGTACTGGAACCAAGACTCCAGGTGTAGCCTCTGACACTGTGCCTTGTATCTGGGTAACTGGCCCAGTCTAAGTCTGTGAAACCAGTAAGCATCAGCTTCTCCTCCTTTCCCCCAAGGTGTAATCGTAGGTTGCATGTACCTTTCAGGTACCATACAAGGTGCACCGTAGTGTTCCAGTGCAGCATTGTGTACGAATCCAGGTATTGGGTAAGCTGTTGAACAGCAAAGGCAATGTCGGGCCAGGTCAAGATGGCAAGGTATAGCAGACAGCTGACAAGTTGGCAGTATGGGGTTTGTTCTAGAGTGTGTTGTTTCTCCAGCAAGAGAGTTTTTCAATCAACTTGCTGCAGCTTGGAGTTTGGATCCATTGGTAATGATATGGAATGTGCATCTTTCTGGCCAAATGAGTGAATTATTTTGTTGATGAGTGTAGTCTGGGATAGTTTGACTATGTGGTTTAGATGGTCCCATTCAATGGTGATACCCACTACAAAACGTGGTATTCCAAGGTCAGAAATTGTCCATGTTTGCCTTATCTGACACTTGAACTAGTCATTTGCCACCTTGCTGCTCACTATAGAGAGGAAGTCATCCACATGTAGTGCTGCAATGATTATACCTTTACTAGAGCTGTGGAAATAGATGCATGACTTGCATACTAGTTGTCTGAATCTTCAGGAAGTCATCTTCTCATTTACTGTCCTATTCCAAATCCTGGCCACCTGTTTCATACCATAGAGTCCCTTTACCAAGCATCCACACCCAGTCCTCTTTCCCTTCTTCCTTGAAGCCTTCTAGCTGTTGCATGTATTGAGTTTCATCTTCTAGTAAGACTCTGTATAAGAAAGTGGTTTTTACGTCTATTTGAGTCACATCCCACCCCTTGGCAGTAGCAATGTGTAGTAAAATATGCCAGGATTCCATGTGTGCCATAGGTGAGGTCATCTTAGTATAGTCTTGCCCCTGTACCTGTTTATATCTGTGAAACACCAATCTTACTTTGAATTGAACAGCCTTGCCATTCTCATCCCTTTTGATTTTAAAGACTGGTCTCCTGGATCTGATCTTTTGCCCAGCTGGGACTTTGCTGCATGGAATTAGCTTGTAGACACCCATGCTTTTAAGTGACTCCAGCTTGTCCCAGTATGCTGCTCCCCATTTCTCAGAGTCCCCTGACAGTTTGGCCTCTTACCAGGATCTGGGTTTGTCACTCACATTTAGGGTGTCTGGAATGTGGTTGAGGTTCTTGATGGCTGTGAAAAGGCAATCCAGGTCCTTGATTTCAGCAATATTTGCCAAGTCCACAATTTAATCTAGATTTGCTTCCTCAGCCCTATGATTTGGTGCATCTGGTAATTCTCGATTTTGAGGAATGTCATCTGCCATGTCACCTTGTCTCTGCTCTCTGCAAGTCATTCTTGCAGCCTTCACATGTTCTGCTGAAGCTATCAACTCCTGCACTGCTTGTTGTACTCTTGATGGTGCCCCTTTAGGGTCTGCTCTGGCAGTTGGAATGGAAATTTGGCTTGATCGAGGCACTTGTAGGGGATCACTATGTAGGTCTAGTTCTGTATCACGGAGATTCTGCTTGGGTTGATGTTCCATCATTGCAGGAGGTAAATTGTAGTCATTGTCAATGTGGGTTTCTTTTGGTGTCTGATGGGATCCATTAGGAGTTGCATTTTCTTCTTGTAAGGTGATGTTTGGAGGAGGTATGAATGGATGTGGGTGGCCTTCAAAGCTCTTGCAAAACTTTATGTGATATGTCTCATATATCTTCCCAGTTTTATGCTCATAGCACCTGTATGCCTTTGAGTTTAGCACATATCCAATGAGAATGCACTCAAATAATTTTGCATAGATCTTTGGGTTGTGGGTGGCTAGGATTAATATGAAAGCTTTGCACCCAATTTTGCACATGTAGGAGTAATCGGGCTTTCTTCCAGTCCAGGCTTTGTGAGGTGTGATTCCTGTGAGGGATTTTGAGAGTGTTCACTTATGAAGATGTGATGTGGTGAGATAGAATTCATTCCACATGTTTGGGGGGCAGTTTACAGCAATGTGCATTGCCCTAGCCTTTCCTATGAGCATCCTATGTATACGCTTGACTCATCCTATGTGAGCCGACATATATGGTGCCCCAAATTGTTGTTCAGATTCTCAGGATCTGAGCCAGGCATCCATCTCATGTCCAGTGAGTTTGCCATCATGTCTGGTCTGGTATACTCCCAGCCTTCCTTATATCTCATTTTCCCATGCAATTTGCCATGCTTTGAGTCATTCTAATGCATCTGCTTTGTATTTCAATAGGATTGTCCAATGCTCACTCATATAATCATCAACAAGATTCATTATGTGGGAGTATCCATTACAAGATATGACAGCCTGTGGCCCAGTTAGGTCTATTCAGACAATCTCTAGTTTACATGTCACTTTCTGCCCCATCTTCCACACCTTTGGCATAGTATTTTGGGTCTGCTTTCTAAAAATGCATGAGTTGCATTTGGGCAGTTTGGAAGCAAAGGTAGAGGGCATACCTGGAACTAGTCCAGCTTTAGCTATATCCATGACTATCTGGTAGTTGGCATGCCCAAGGTGGCAATGCCAAGTTTCCAGGTTAGTGGCATGTTGAGATGCAAAGGTGCAGTGTTTGGTAGATGCATTGTTGAGTTTTAATGAGTATAGGCATTGTCTTTGGGTGAGTGGTCCATGTGCTGCAAGCGCACCAGTTGATCAATCAATGATTCGTACAGATGTGTTGTCAAATACAGAGTCTAGACCAGAATGTGCTGCCAGGGAGCTGACAGAGATCAGGCAGACTGTGGCATTGAGAATGTACAGTGTGTCTTTGAGGAGGATGTCTGCTCCTTTTGTGACATGTAAGCAGATTGTGCCTATCTCAATTGCAGCAACTAATGAGCCCCTGAGTCCTTTTACTACTCGAGGTGTGATGGACTGAAGAGTCTGAAAATCTTTTCAGCATGGTGATATATGAACTGTTGCTCCTAAATCAACTAGGAATGGTGTATTTTCAAGAGATGTGAGAGGGCTGCATTTTGATTGTACAATAGGGGAAATGTCTACAGCCAGTATCCTTTTGTTGATCACTGTGGTGCTCTTTTCCCAGTCAATACCTGCACAAGTGTCCTCAGTGGCTACAAAGCCAGTGTGCTTCCACACCTCTGTACTTTGGCCACATGCGGAGATGTCCTCAGGTGTGAGGTCTTTGGTGAATGAAGCTGTTTCAGAGGGGCTGGGAAGTTGTCTGAGCTGTATCTGGTTGACATACCATAATTTGCCATCTAACTCTGTGACAGCAACAAAGGTTCTTTCTGTAGCAGATGGTTTCTTTGCTTAGCTAGATTTTCCTTTTGAGGCTTTCTGCATAGCTTGTGCATCAGCCACAGATTTTCTGGCTATCTCCCTCCCTTTTTGCACACAGAAGGGCTTAGTGTGGCCTCTGCACAGTTGTTTGAGTGAGAGACAGTTCTTGCAGCATACTGCACTGGGGCCATGATTATGGCTTGGCAAGTCTGTGTCATGAGATCCACCCCCCCCTCTCATGCTCAATACTGTTGCTATATTTGACTTAGCTTTTGCATTTATTATGTTCTGTGCATTTTCCATGAAAAGACAGATGGCGGTGGGATTACAAGGAGAGCTCTGATTACTATTACTGATGAGAGTGGAGACAGAATTCTGAAGGGCCTTGAAAGAGGAGTTATTCAGACTATTGAGGAGGGCGATGCATGTGAATAGGTTCCTGTCTACCTGTCCTATGTTGAATGCTCTCTTTACTATGTCCACAATGCATCCAGCCATAGTGGGCAGTAGTTCAGAAAGCAAACAATAGGTGGACAATGCCTCCTGTAGAAGGGCAATCTGCTTGATTGGTCCTTTGCGCTGAGTGTGTGTCCTGAGATTGGTAAAACAGTAGGCAGCTCCCTGGTCCATTATAAGGTCATGATGCTCCATTTCATCTAAGGCAGACTTAATGAAGGTAATGGCAAGACAATCATCCAGCCCCCAGTTAGAGTGGGCACAGGGTTTGGTCTCACCATCAGGGTAGGGTATGGGGGCATCAAAGATGTATGCATACAGGCTGTTCAGAATCAGTATGTCCTTCAAATTGTCAGTCCACTGAGTGAAATTTCCATCAGTGCATTTGTACTTCACACTTTCCCACCTGTGTTGAATAACATGTTTGGGAATGGAGGGACTTGTGGCATCAGTAGCCAGGACAGGAGATGAGGAGGATATGGGTGCCATACTGTAGCAGAAGCATATAGAGCCAGGACAGAGAGAACAAGAGACAAAAAGGTGAGGTACATGACACAATGTGTGATAAGATTAGATCAAGATTGGCAGATACAGAAGTGGCCAAGGAGAGGTCTGGTTTCAGAAGGTTCAATACTCAGAGAGATAGTTGAACAATGCCTATAACCTGTTAAAAATCAGACTGAGTGTATTGAGACCTAAGTAGATCAAATGTTAGTTTAATCCTCAGTCTTGTATAATCAACTATATTGCACTGTACCTAAGTAGATCAAATGTTAGTTTAATCTATGCAGACAGTGAGTATGTGTTTCATGTTGTAAGTAATTGTAAGTACTCACCCTCAGTCTCATATAATTGACTGAGGGTGCTAATCATATGTTGCAGGTCTATATACATATTGTGGAACAAGGGTGGCTGGTATTGATTGAGTGGCTGTCTAATAAGTGTTTGTGGTGGCCCTGACAAAGTCCAACACTAGTGGCCATCTAATGAGTATTTGTAGTGGCCCTGACAAAGTCCAACAGTCACATGCCTGTATTAGGATCAGTAACTGTAATTGTGGTCTCAATGTTGCTAAGAGTATTGACCACACTTCTTGTTAATACATTAAAGGGGCAACCAAGGAGGATGTCATAGGCAGAAGACTGTAATATATGAATCTGGAGATATACTGTTGAATTGTCAATGGTATAGGGTACATTCCTGGCAAGTCCTAGCAATCTATCCAATGTACTATTAGCACTTTACATATTCAAGATGATACTGGGATTGTAGGATAAGCCAAGATTGTTAGCAACTTCTGCTGACATGGAGATGATCTGGGAACTACTATCCATGATGCATTCTATTTCTTCTCAATTGTCAATTAGCATCATGATGGACCTTAGTGACTGGGAATCCTTAGCAACTATTAAAACTACTGGCTCCTCCTCAGGAGGTAGTGACTTGATGTAGGCCTCTACTGGGTCAATTGAAGAGACATTGGCCTGGTCTTGATTGACTCTATTAGTGGTACTGGTACTGGAACTCAGCAAAAACTGTGGCTCATCCATAGCAAACATTGGTAACACTTCTTCAAAGATGTTGCTAGGATCCTGTACTATGTTAGCATTCATTCCTGCTAGTCACTTGGGTGTAATGGCAGTCCTAAGCTGATTTCTGATGTCTGGCACCATAGAGCAGAGCTTGCCAACTGAAACTGTGACCTGGGTGCTCAAAACTTGATCAAATACAGCCTTCAATTGTTCAATGTCATAGATGGGGGGTATAGTCCTGTAAGCAGCATCATTATAGTGATCTGGAGCAGCAAAATTCCTGTTAGCAGGTGGAGTATAGCAAGCAGGGATTCCAGAAAACAGGTGTACTGGTGGCTAGAGAATGGGTTCAGTGCACTTAGCAACTGGGGGCAAATCCTTAGCAACAGATCTTTCTGGTACTTTACCTTTGTCAACTGGTTTAGCAGTAGGAGTTGGTACATGGTCAGGGGAAGGGGTAATCACTGGTGTGTCACTAGTTGCTGATAGAATGGAGGCCTTGTCACTAGTGGTTTGGTAAGCAGCTCAGGGAACCTGTACACCATCAAACTTTTTGCCAGCTTGTTGCAAGGCAAATAGCTCTTGTTCCAAGGCCTCAATATGTTTGTCCTTTGTTAGCAATCTGCCAGTAGCAACGTCCTACTGTAGTACCTTGTAGATTAGCAACTGCTGCATAGTCACTTGCTCTGAATCTGGGTTAGCATTGGATGAGAGTCTGCCAGTGATAATCTGTCCAGGGTTTAGGCAGTGCCATTCCTCAATACAGTCCTTATAAAGCCATTTGCCAAAGTAATTTGGAATCATAGTACTAGACAGTAAGACAATCTTGCCTTCAGCATTTCAATGGATTTTACCCTGCTAGATCATATGTTCTAGCTGGATACAAGTGCCTTATACCATAGTATGACCAGATTTACCACAGAAGTGGCAAGAGTTGTTGAACTGATTTTGCTGGCAGGGCTGACTGCTGTTAGTGAAAAGTGCTTCCAGGCATTCCAGGGCACTAACAATTGCTGTGGTTGTCACTAATTCAATAGCTTCATGTTTAGGAGCAGGGGGCAGCATAGCAGAAACATTAATAGCAAGTGCTGGAATAATACCAGGAGCACTAGCAACAGACATGGCAGTAGCAGTAGACTTGGTGGTTGCTGTATCAGTACCCTTTAATACCCACTTTGCACCTTCAAAGACCTGCTTCATATTATAAGGATCTTTAGGGTGGTGATCAGGAAGCATGATTTTAAGCCAGTGGATGATTTTAGACCAAAGCAATGTAGGGATACCTTGTTGGTTTAAGTGATGTTCTTCATTTTGGTAAAGCTTGCCATTAGCAAGGAGCCACCTAATGATCTGTTGGAAATCCCAATAGTAGTCAGAAAAGCATCCTAATGTCACTAAACTGCTATTGAAGGTCTGGTTGACAAGTTGCTTGAGACTACCAAGTATATACTATGTACTAGTGTCAGCTCCAGGGTATAACCTAAGTACCACTACTTTCCATTCCTGATATGTGTAAGGCCAGAGAGCATTGTTGCCAATTGCTAAGTTATTGCTGAACTCTGGTAAGCCAAGCCAAGTTTTTGCCATGTCATAAGAGACATAGCAAGCTGCATATTCCTTTTTCTGGGTATCATCAGTAATACCACAGTTGGCAAAAAGATACTCTAATTCCTTGAAGTATTGAGGGAGCTCCCTAGGGCAGCTCTTATCCCATTTAGGAGCTGTTGTGTCATTATGAGGGAGCATCTAAGCACAGCAAGCAACAGGATTGTTATTCATAGCAATTGTTGGTATTGTTGATGGAAGGGGTACTTGTTGGTCTACTAGTGAAGTAGAAGTTGAATAATTGTCAGGGAAGAAGACAGAAGAGTCAGTAGCAGATAGTGGTGATAATGGAGTGCTAAGAAAGCTCTCCACAAATGCTCCTGGAAAGTTGCTAAGAAGTTTGCTAACATTGAGGAGGTTCCTAGTGGCTTCTAATTTGTCTGCTAGTGGTCTGGTCTGGGTAGTTGGTGAGGTATAAGGGGGTGTTAATAGTGAAAAGTTGGATAACTCAGTGGTAGATTCCAAGCAACATTTTGCCTGGGCCCTGGTTTCTGACAAAATGATTATCCAAGTCCCTTGCAGTGGGCTCCAAAATGATGTGCTCCTATGCTGCCTAGCTGCTGTATAGGAAACCAAAAGGAAGATCTAGAGTGCACTGGCAACCAGATAGAGTAGCTGGCAACAGGATATGTGTAAGGGCAAGTCAGTAATTGTCCCAGAGAACAAAAGCTGTATAGAGTAGGGTGAGAAAGGGGTGCAAGTGAAAGGAGTCATTAATGTCAGCTTAAGTTGCTAAATGCTAATGGTATGTAGCTAAGTTGCTAAACAAAAAATAGAATAGGAATAGAGGGGAAGGCAATATGTGATATAAATGTAGGCAAGGTAAACAAAAGTCACTAAAGTATGAAAGGGGCTAAGTACAAGTCACTGGGTAAACAATCACTAAGAAGATATTGCTAAGGTTGGTAAAGGCCCAGCAACAAGGAAGGAATAGGGCAAGAATGTAAGTCAAATGGAAAGGAACTTGGGGAACACACAGGACTAGTCACTAGCTGTAGTTGCTAACATCACTGAGACACTATAACACTAAGGCACCTGTACTTGGTACTATGCTAAATCAAGGACAAGGTCACTAAAGCTTGTCACTAAGCCATTAACAATGGCAAGGGTGAATAAGAATGAGCTCTAGAGGCTGAGAGAGATACTGAGGGCCAAGTACTTGGGGTTGTTCTGTCTATTTCTTTGTTGTTTTTCTAGGTATATACAGGGGGTATTTATACTGTTTGTAAGTAATGTATCTTAAAAAAAAAGATGGTTACTGCAGGTAACAGTGTCTGCCAAAGTGCATACTGGGTGTCAAGATGGTAACCAAACATAAGTATTTGATGTCAAAATGTGTATACTATATGTCAGAATGAAAATAAAGAGCATACTGAATGTCAGTATCTGAAGTGTAGACACCATTCAGGTATGTTAGTAATCAGGACAAGAAAAATTAAGGGTCTAAGAAGTCACATGTCTATATGTTCATTTTGAAAGCAAAATGCCTATGTCACTAACAATTGTCACTAGCAAACATTGCTAAGGGGGCTTTTGGCAAGGTCATTCTAGATGCACAGTCTAGGCTCCATGTGATAAATGCTCATGATCCAAAAAAATCCCATGGTCACTAAGGTCTTGTGCAAAATCTCATGCTAATCCCCAGGTCATATGGTGTCCAGATAAGATAGTTGGAGATGTTGGTAACTGTACTTAGCAACAGATGGGTCTTATCACCTACCTGGTCACAATCATGGATCAGGTCAGTACTGTTGTAAGATCTGTAGAGCCATGAATATGCTATACTAAGGCTACACTAAACAATGGTGCATCCAAAGGAGGTATAGCTAGGAAGACCATTGAAGAATTAATAAACATGTGTAAAGCTGCATAAGGAGGAGCAAAACCAAGAGCCAGAAACTCTTTCAAGAATGGGATCACAGTGAAAGGCCTTGACAGCCAAGCATACATTGTCAATATGACACATCTATAGAAGATTCAGCTTAAAAGCAACAGCTGCACCCAAAAGAAGTGAATTTGCAGGAATCACCTTGAAGCAACATCAACCAAATTCTTTGAATACTAAGGGTTTATAGTAGGGGCAGACCCTGATCCAAGCATCTATAAACTGGAACAAATACACCACTCCTTACTTTTATTTGATCCTCACAACTACAGTCATTGTGCTACTGAACCGAGCCAAATAGACTCCACTTGTTTCACTATATAAGAAGCTATTTTATGTTGACTCTGATGCCACAGTACATATTTTGCTATACATATCTGACTTTGTCACTCTATAAGCCATCTCTCATTGACCTGTGAAAGGTGTTGGAGGGATATCAATTGCAGCAATTGGAGTCAGACAGATTCATCTTCACATATAAGAAAAGGTGGAGATTGTACTCAAAAATGCTTTATATGTACAAAAGTCTACAGTCTGTCTCATCTCAGTCAGTGCATTGACAGTCTTTATAAACACTTCCATCTTGTTTGACTACAAAGGGGTAACAATACTGAACCAAAACAGTGGCATCCTCTTAGCATCCAGTCTACTGATCTCTGGATATTGACTATACACACTCAATCTGCAGAATGCATTCACAGAGCATGCCCTATCTGCCCAACATCTTATGAACTTGGACACCTGGCACTGGCAACTTGGATATGCAAACTATCAAGTCATTGCTACCATAGCTTGCTCAGGCCTGCTCCCAGGTATGCCCTCCACCTCACTCCTTGCTCAACCAAAATGTAACCTCTGCATAATTGTAAAGCAGATGAAAACACCAGTCCCAAAGGCAAGGGAGGAGGGGCATAGAACAATGGATAGAATGCAAATAGTATGGATAGATCTTGCAGATTCTATGAATGTACAGTTGTAAACTGGAAACAAATATGTGATGGATTTTGTCAATGATTACTCTACCATAGTATGGTCCATCTCTCTTAAGTCAAAAGATGATGTGTTTGCAGCACTACAAGTCTGGGAGAAAGCTAGAGAAGTCAAAACTGGAAAGAGGCTCACTATTTATTGCATAGGATATAATGGGGAACTTGACAGTAACAATATGAGAACATGGCTTGCACCAAAAGGTATGAAACAAGAGTACAGGGCACCATACACATCACAGCATATGGGCTGCATCAAAGGAATGCATTGTACACTGCAAGAAAAGGCGAAAACAATAAGGTTAGCTTCCAGATGCCCCACTGCTCTATAGGATGAATTTTACCTAACAGCTGCTCACCTACATGCCAAAACTCCAATGAAGTCACTAGATGGTAAGACCCCATATAAAATGTGGTACAAGTGCACATCTAATTATATGTATATGCATAAGATAGGCTGCAAGGCCTTTGTGCTGATCAAGGATCAGCACAATCTAAAAATCAATGGCTGGTCCATAAAATGCATTTTGATTGGCTATGGACAAAACTCAAAAACATATCAGTGTTATGATCCAAAGACCTAGAAGATCTATGAATCATACCATGTCAAATATCTAGAGAGACATGATAGACATTCAATTCCACTTGTATCAATTAACAGGACCCCTTTCTCATAGATGATGACATTAATAGAGCTGACCTCACACCAACCATCCTCCCTGAGGCTCCTGCACTCAATGCAAGGATAGAGGACATCCAACCAAATAACAACCTAGTAGAGCCACACAGATTGAGCTACATCTAGACACCAACAGATAAAGCCAACCTCAACAACCTGAGAATAACACATCTTGATTGTGCCATTCAGGAATCTTGTGAGGCAAGTGAACAAGTGAGAGTGGCAAGAGCTGACAAATAGGCACAAGCTGTTGTGGCATGACAATAACCACAACAAAGGCAACATCCTCAAGGCCAACTCTGCTAAACTCAACCTAGCAAATGTTGTGACCCTTGACAAGATAGAACAGCTCTTACATGTTACCAAATCACTTAACAACCCATTAAGCCTTGATCTATGCAATGAACTATGTACCTGGAAGGAAGCTTAACAATCAGCTAATGCAAAATAATGGGAAGAAGCATACTGGAATGCAATAAAGTCCCTTAAAGACATGAGAGTATGGGAACTGATTGCTTAAGAGGATGTACTAGCCAGACACAAAGTCAGAAAGGGATGCCAAATCTTCAAGATCAAATGTGATGAGCAAGGCAAAGCAGTCAGATTCAGAGTACAGCTTATGTTTAAAGGCTATGAACAAATCTATGGACAGGACTACATGAAAACCACATCACCTATGACATGCATGGAATCTTGGAGGGTACTACTGCATCTGGCAGCAACAAACAACTGGGATACCACACAGATAGATGTCAAGATGGCATTTTTGTATGAGCTCCTCTCTGATAATAAAGTTCAATATATAGAACAACCTGAGGGATTTGAGGAGCTTGGAAAGGAAGGCTGGGTCTGTCAACTGGTAAGGGGACTCTACAGAATGAAGCAAGCTGGCAGGATATGGAATTCCATCCTTAACAACAACATGATCTCCTGGGGATTCATATGTCTGGCATGTGAGTCCTGTATATACTACCACAAAACTGACATAAAAACCACTATTGCAGCAATACACATCAATAACTTTCTATCTATTACTAGTAGCAAAAGACAAAAATGAACTCTTCAAAGCACAAATGTACAAAGTATAGACTATCTTTAATCTAGGTCCTGAAGTTCATTGTTGGCATCACCATTGAATAAAATCACAAAGACTTGTCCATATCCCTATCACAGACTGCTCTTATTGACAAAATTATACAGCAGTTCAGCTAGAAAGATGCTGCTCCCTTACTGCTCCCTATGGAACCAGGACCCAAACTATGTTATATAGACCAATCCAAATTAAGCACTGAGGAACAAACTAAACTATGACAAACACCATACTGCATGTTAGTTAGCTGCCTCTTATATGTTGCCATCTCAACATGTTCTGATATTGCCTGTACAGTACAACAATTAACCCAGTATATTGATTCCTATGGCATCATTTACTAGAATGCCACCCTATGACTTGTGTGCTACCTCAAAGGAACTTGCCATCTAAAACTGACACTGGATAGGACTAGCAATCCAGTCAATTTCACTGGCTTCACAGACTCCAACTAGATGAACTGTGTAGATACAAGATGGAGTATTGGTGGATACACATAGAGTTTGGGATCAGGTATTATGTCATAGGCAACATGAAAGCAAAAAACAGTGGCTGCCTCATTCTGCAAGGCTGAATATATGGCCATATTTGAGAGTGCCTAAGAATGCATCTGGCTATGTGCTCTACTAAAAGGTATTGGATACAATGTGACAGCAAAACCTACCCCAATACTATATGATAATAATGCTGCCATCAAGCTTTTGGAAGACCTGACCCTCCACTTATGAGTAAAACATGTCAACATCAAATACTACTTTCTTTGCAAGTGCACCCAATCTAACAAGATCTCTATTCACTACATTAATATGAAATATAATATTGCCAACCTCTTTATGAAGGTGCTACCAGGAACTCACAATCCCATGTGAGAAGGAGATACCAAATAGAGGTTTCTGTTGAGGAAGAGTGTTGGAATTCACTGAAAACCTTAATATCAGAGTAGCCACCAATGGCCAATATATTCCTTTCTTCATTATGCTTGACCCTCTTTCTCTCCATTGTTTAAACTAATTACAATACAACTATTGTTATAGAATACATATATATACTATATGTACACAATGACACCCTCAGTCAGTTACAATGAGACTGAGGGTGAGTTACTTATTTAAATGAAAAGTCATAACCTATACTGATATACAATAGCTTACACTTGTATAGGTATGACTAAAGAAATATAGAGTTGGTTACAATGAGACTGAGGCTTACACTTGTATAGGATTCTAGTAGGAGGCAGTTCATTCAGAAGTATCCCTCTTGCCTGAGAGATAATCTGAAAAACTCTGAAAAGAAAAGCTAACTCTGGTAATTCCACCTAGAGTTGCACCCAACCTGGATCAACCTTTTAAGAAGGTTCCAGTCCTTGATGAGGGACCAGATTGGCCAGTACAGGACACTGTTAAAAGTTCCATAACAGGAACAAGAAGGAAGAAGTTGGATAGGACTATTGATAGGCTCTGGGAGGCTACTGTACCTTTCAGCACTGGAGAAATGTTAGATGTGTCTCCTGGATTAAGAGAAGCAATGATACACAGATTGACTCTCAAATCAGGGACTAAGTTTAGGGATCCCAAGGTTCCAAAGGTAGCAGTTCAACAGCAGACTATAAGGAAGAAGAAATCACCTAACAAAGTAGATATCAATGATTTACTAATGGCAACCTAATTCATTGTAGATGGGACACAGGATGAATTGCTTACTGGTGCAGTTGTGCATTAGGATTGTATAGCTACTTACTTGGAAAATATTCTTCTGGAGAAAAGCCAGTAGTGGTGTATATGGCTAGAGATTGACAAGTGTTAAGATCCTTATATCCCACTGTCAATCAGAGGGGACAAGTAGAGACAATTCTAGACAGTAGTTTTTAAATAGTCAGCATGGCACTAGATGAGGCACTTTGCTTAGGGTTGACTTAGGATCCAAATATATGTTCAAGGATGGAAAGTGCCAACAGCCAAGTAGATGCATCAGTTAGTTTAGCTAAAAATGTACCATTTACTTTTGCTGAAGGCTTCACCATTTACTTGCAAGTGCACATCTTTGTCA
>JABCKS010025438.1:0-15494 GCA_018851325.1 Termitomyces sp. DKA19 | reverse complement strand
ACCAACATGTCCTGCATATGAATAAGGATAAGCACAATTGGACCTTCAAGGAGGTCCTAATTGGAATGTATAACTGCTTTGTAAATGTGGCAACAATGCAAGAGGCTTGTGAAGCCTTCCAAACCACAGTATACAACATTTAAATGGGTGTCTAGACCTTTTATGATGACTTGGTGGGTTATACTCAGAACATGGCTGTTTACCTAGATGAATTTACCATTCAGGAGACATTCCTTGATGGAATACCAGCAGAGATGCACTGCATGCTAATATGTAATGATAATTTGTTGCCAGAGGTCAGCACTGTGACTGAGTTTTTGGCATATGCAATATGCTATGAGCAGTCCACACAGACTGCAACCCATTATGATGAGCACAGCTCTTGCTGGGCATAAGGAATTTGCTGACCCATGAAGGTTCATACATTTTTGGCAAAGCATTCCAAGATAGAACAAAACTGCAACCTGCATTTTGTAGTGCAACAAACCCTACCAGCCAAACAGAGGCTTAGCTTAGGCTCTGCTAGTAATTTATCAGCAGTAAAAGAGGCAAGGCTTGGGCCTGGAATTGGCCAACTGAAGGCAAAGGCAATGCAGGATGCTCTGCCATGGGGGGCCCATTGCAAGGTTGCCTTTGGCAGTGGCAATGCAGGCTACAAGCCTAGTGGTGGCATGGTAAAGTGCTATAACTATGGCTGGATAGGCCACTATACTAAGGAGTGCAAAGTGCCAAGAGTGCAGCTATGAGCTGCTTATACAGTAGTATTGGATGGCAATGCTGGGAGCATTATTGGAGAGGGTAAGGAAAAGTTTGTCATCAATGACAAAGAAGTTCCTCAGGAGACAGAGGAGCAGTTGATGGTGGACAATGCTGAGAGCATTTAGATTGATGGAGATGAGTAAGTTGTGGTAGACATATACAACAACAATTACTATGTTTGTGATGACAAGGAAGAGTATATGTTTGCTCTTACAGAGCATCAGGAGAATAGACACATCTGAATGTGATGTATTACTCTTCAGAAAGCAGCTGGTAAGATGTAGAGGCCACAGTCTACTCTTCAGGAGAAGGAGTGTTTAGTGACCTATGTGGAGGTCAATGGCTACCAGGCATGGATGCTATGGGATTCTGAGAGTACTACCACAGATATAATATTCCAGTTTGCTCATGTGAATGAAATACACATTTATGAATTGGAAGAGCCATTGATGCTCCAATTGGGAATAGTAGGGAGTTGCACCATAGTGCAATTTGGCAAAAAGGTAAATATCAGGATGTTGGGATTATTGACAAAGGAGTATGTGGACATAGCAAACTTTGATTGCTATGATATAATCATTGGTACACTGTTTATATAATGGAATAAGATCTCTCTTGACTTTGTGAATAACAAAGTAATAGTCAATGGAGTTCCATTGAGGGCCAAGAGGATTGCTCTTGCAGACATGGATGGCTGCCTACAATAGTATAGGGATACAGAAAGGCATTGCAATAGTTGCAACTGACTAAAAGGTTACAGGAATGCAATAGTGGAGGATGGTAAAGAGAATGTGGCCCTGATAGCAATGTGGCCCTGATAGCCAGTTTACTGACAGATTTGCTGGCAATAGTGATGTCTGAGGAAGAGTTCCAAGGAACTCTGGAGAGGGGGGAAGAGCTGGACTAGCCAGTAATGGCTAGTGGGAAGGCTGCTAGGAAGCCTGACAAGGCTTGCCTACCTGAGAGTAGAAATTGAGTAGGGCTGGAATCAGTGGAGTGTCAACCAACTAGCTCCAGAGTGAAGGTGGAGGACCTTGTAACAGATGAGGTCAAAAATCAGAGTGCTGCAAGCATGGCAGAAACAAGTGACAGTATAAGATCCTTTTGGGATCAACTAGTGCCACTACTGGACATGCAATGGGCTTATGATCTGCACATGCTGCTAGAGTGGAATGAGATGGTAGCTTCAATGGTAGTGCAGACTTAGGTGGGAGTGAATTGAACTACTGAAGAGGTGTATTGTCAACCATATGACAATGAGATATCAGAGCCCTTGGAAGTAATGTTTGTTGGTAAGCTGCTAAAAGCAGAGAGTGTGCAGTGGTCAAGGAGCTCAACAGTGTTGAAGCTTTATATGAGACTGAAAATGGAAGACACTAGAGAAGCACATTTGCATGCACTTTGAGAGCAGTTTGAACTACCAGGTCAACTATGCTAGAAGTGCATGGAAAAAGGGAAAGTGAAGGCTCATGGCCTTTTGGACAATGATATTCCATAATTGTGCCAGCAATAGCAGCAGGAATTTGCAGATATTGTCAATGGAATGAAGGAGGAGCTTTCCCCATGGAGGGAAGTGAACCATGAAATTAATCTCATAGATGAGACCAAGCAGTAAAAGTACCACTTGCTGTGCTGTCTATGAGCACTACAGGAACAGCTTCATGACAAGACAAATTGCTATATCAATGCCAAGTGGTGGGAGCTATGGCCAACAGTACAAGTGGCACCTCTACTGTGTATTCTCAAGGAAGATGGGACACTTTGGACTGCTTTGGATGTGCAACAGCACAATGACAATACCATTAAGAATGTAATGCCACTTTTAGACTAGGAAGTGATTTGTAAGGATGTCACAAAAGCAAAGTTTAGATCAAAGATTGACTTGATGGATGCCTATAATCAAGTATGTATACACATATAAGACATTCCAAAAACTGTGTTTGTATCCTTAATGGGGACATTTGTCAGTAATATTATGCAGATTGGCAACTGCAATGCACCAGCAACATTTCAGAGGTTAATGACCTCAATATTCCAAGATGTTATTGGAAAATTTATGCATGTCTACTTAGACAATATTTTTATCTTTTTAGACTCCATTGAGGAGCACAAGTGACACCTATGCATCATATTCAAATGGCTGCATGGAGCAAGCTTGTATCTCAAATAGAAAAAGTGTGAATTATACACACAGAGTATCAATTGCTTAGGGCACATTATAGACATGCAGGGTATTCACTCAGATTCAGATAAACTCTATTGTATTTGAGAGTGGCAGACACCATATAATTACAATGATATCCAACATTTTGCTGAACTAGTCAACTATCTAGGGAATTTTTCATCAGATGTAACCACATACACTGGCCCTCTCATAGCTATGACCCAGAATGGATCCCCATTTCATTGGTGACTACTACATCAGTAATGCTTCAAGATGATCAAGCAAATTTGTGTGAAAATGCTGATTATTCACCCAAATAATCTGTATGTTGACAAGCCAATATAGCTTATCTGTAATGCATCAAAGATTGGAGTAGGAGCCATGTTTGGCCAAGGGAAGACCTGGCAAACCTGTAGACCTGCAGGATTTATGTCATGCAAGTTCACAACTGCACAACAGAACTATGCAGTACATGAGTTAGAAACACTTGCTATCTTGGAAGCCCTCCTGAAATGGGAGGATAAACTGATGGGCTATAAGATCCATATTATTACAGATCACAAAGCCTTGGAGTTTCCCAAAACTCAGATGCATTTGTCCTTGCAACAGTATTGCTGGATTAACTATATATCATGGTATCAGTTTGACATAACATATGTTAAAGGAGAGTTAAATAAGGTTGCAGACTGTTTGTTGCAATATTTCAAAAGTAATACCTCCAAGGATGTTTATGACATTCATGACTTTGTCCAAATGGACAAACAAATTGACCCTGAGGGTGAAGATTTACCCTTATATTGGTTCCATGAAATAGTGGAACATTGTATTGAGATTCAAGCCATGCAGGCTTAAAAATTGTGCCAGAGTAACTGGCTTGGTCTGCTTCTAAGAGTGAAGCAGGTGATCCAGGGGGTGTGTAACTGCATGTATATATCTAGCAAGGGTATTCTAAAGATGCTTTTTTTGCTGAAATACTTGACAAACCAAAGGAGCATCTATGTTTTGTCATTCATTGAGCACCAGCTCATTTATATGATAAGCCCTGCAAGGGCAAAAGTGCTTTGCATACCATGGGAAAGACCATTAATTACAGCAATACTGAAACAAGGCTATAACATTGTTGGGCACTTTGAAGGTTGGGTGGGCAATAGTGTCCAGGGCAGACCAATTAGTGTCAGCAGTGGTTTTTACCACAGCAATAATCCCTGTACAGCCTATAGCTGCACCTACAATGAGTGCAAGCACATTGGCAAAATCTGTGTGGCCTTCAGCTGCTCCTATGAGACCTAAAGTGAGTGGTCCATGGGTTCCAGAGGTGTCCCCAACTAAACCCCTAGTGGGCCAGTGGGACAAGGAGATGTTTGATATTTCACTAATATGGGAGGAGATGGAGTTTTTGAATGCACCTGTACTTGAAAGTGGCTCCAAGGCAGAATTGGGGGGTCCCTCATCTCAGAGACTGGTCACATCAATACATGCCTCAGAGGCCCTAAGGCTACAAAAGCATCATCAGGAGTGCAAGCCTCCTCTTGATATAACCAAAATGGAAATTGTAAGCTTCTTTGCAAATATGCCAGCATGGGTGGAGCCTGCACAGTTACTATTCATACATGTGATTATTGTTCCTGCACTGCCAGCACACTTTGAAGTGGTCAAATTGACTACTAATCCATGCATGCCTGCACAGTACAATGGGTTGGTGACTGAGGCAGCTAAGGCTGCTGCTACAAGCAAAGGGAAGCAGTAAGCCATCCCAATGAATGAGGACAAGAGTGACTATGGTCAGTTGTCCTCAGAAGTAGAAGAAGAGGAGGAGGAGAGTAAAATGCCCACACAACACTTCCAGTATGTATCTTGTAATAAGAAGCTTGCTAAAAAGAAGGTGAGTAAAGCACAGGCAGCAGCCACTCTGGCTTATAGGGCACAGCACAATTTCTTGGGGCAAATTCCTGATGGACTGAGGGTGAAAGTGTGGGGGGTGTTTGATGTTGAATGGCTTAACTCATCTTTCCACAGAGGCTTAGGCTTCTATTACTACCACTTGTATTGGCAAACACTGTGTTTGTTGGTGCTGACACTAACCATGCAGCTGCCTACAAGTACAGTTCCAGCCATGTGGCAGATATGCAATAGTATATAAGGTTGTGTGCAGGGGGTTCCCTAGCACACCATATGAGCTGGAGAGGGCAAAATGTCCACACCACACTTCCAGCATGTGGAAGAGTAGATATGATTGTTATACTGGAATTCCACATCAGGTAACAGCTCATTGCAATTGTCTTGCCTCTCATTACAGAAC
Source organism: Termitomyces sp. DKA19 (assembly GCA_018851325.1). Taxonomy (NCBI): domain Eukaryota; kingdom Fungi; phylum Basidiomycota; class Agaricomycetes; order Agaricales; family Lyophyllaceae; genus Termitomyces; species Termitomyces sp. DKA19. The sequence continues at coordinate 10,272 of JABCKS010025438.1, read as the reverse complement.
AATTGCAAATACTGCTCCAGCTCCTAGTTTGCCCTCTCTACCTGTCCATTGGACTGAGAGTGGTAAGCTGTGGTTGTGTCAAGCTTTATTCCCAATAACCTGTATAGCTCTTGAGTGAACTCTGCCACAAATTGAAGGCCTCTGTACAAAGCATACCCATCCAATAACCCATAAAGCTTTTAAACATTTTTCCAATACAAGCTAGCTGCTCCCAATGTGGAATAAGTAGTGTGGGTTGGGATAAAATGATAGAGGTCCACTACCACCATGATTGCATCATACCCACAGGCATCTGGAAGTGTCACAATGAAATCCACAGATGCCACACTCCAACAGCCAGCAGGGATTGGCAGGGGGTAGAGCTGACCCATAGGTGGTTAGTGGCAGGGTTTAGTATGTAGACAGAGGTTGCATGTACTTGTGTAGGTGTAAATATACCAAGACATTTGAGGCCACCAGTAGTTTCTTAACACCAGTCCCAATGTCTTCCATCTACCTGGATGTCCTGCCATATGTGAATTGTGGTGTTGTTCTACAATGTGTCATTGGAGCTCTGGAATGTTAGGTATATAGATCCACCCCCAAAAAGTCAACAGTCCATCCTGCAGACCCCACTTGACTTCACCCCTCTGACCTGTTGTTTCTGTAAGGCATATGCTACCTGCACCACTGCATCTTCTTGTATACTCTGTCAATTTCCCTGCCTTATGTTTCTAAGAATGGCTGCCTCCTCCCCTTGGGCTATAATCCCTTCTAGAGCATGGATGGCAAAGAGTTCTGGTTTTAGGAGCACAATGTTATTGTTATCATCTGCTTCTGTGCCATGGTCTGCTTGCCTAGACAAGGCATCTGGCTTGCCCATACTCCATCCAGGTTTGTGGTGCAATGAGAAGTCAAAGTTGGCCAGATACAAGGACCATTGAGCTTGGCATCTGTTTAGCTTCTTTGCTAAGTGAAAATATTCTAGGTTCTTATAATCTGTCCAGACTTCAAACTTATGCCATGCACCCTCCAGGAACTGCCACCACTCTTGTAAGGACTGGATGATAGCCAGAATTTCTTTATCATGAATATTATAGTTTCTTTCTATAGCATTGAGACTTTTGGAGTAGAAGGCTACAGGGTGCTATTTCCCATTCTCCTTGTACTGTTGGAAGAAAACTGCTTCCATAGTAAAGTCAGAGCTGTTGGCTTCAATACAAAAAGGGGCATTGTCATTTAGAAATACTAGGACAGGTTTTGAGGTAATGGCTTGCTTGAGAGCATCAAAGGTGGCATGTTGTGAAGATTCCCACTGCCATGCTACATCCTTGCTGGTAAGGTCAAACAATGGGCATGTATGGTGAGAGAAATCCTGAATGAACCTCTGATAGAAGTTAGTGAAGCCTAGGAAAGCCTGCACTTCCTTCTTGTTCCTTGGCTCTGGTCATTCAGCCACACCTGCCACTTTAATAGGATCCATCTCTGCCACACCATGTAAAATGATCAAGCCTAGGCACTCCACCTTGGTCTGCTCAAACTTACACTTCTCAGGTTTCAGATAGAGCTGGTGCTGGCAGAGACATTCCAGGACTATATGTGTGATCTAACAATGTTCCTCTAAGGTCTTAGTGTAGATGAGTATGTTGTCCAGATATATACAGATAACACCTTCCACAATCAGATCATGGAAAATGTTGTTCATCATGGTCTGAAAGGTGGCAGAGCTATTTGTGAGGCCAAAGAACATTACCAAGGGCTCAAAGAGTCCATGATTTGTTTGGAACACTGCCTTACACTTGTCTCCCTCTTTAATGTGCATGTTGTTATAACCCCAGCATATATTCAGCTTGGTAAAATAACATGTGCTATGGAGGTTATTCATAAGTTTGGAGATGAGGGGAAAGGGATAGCAATTCTTCACAGTCATTGCATTCAAGACTCTATAGTCTTGAACCAGATGGAGGGACCCATCCTTCTTCTTATAAAGAAGACTGGAGAGCCCATAGGAGACTTTGAAGGTCATATTCACCTGGACCTGAGGTTCTCCTATAGAAAGGCATCTAGCTTGTTCTGTTTGTGTAACACAAGCAGGTAAACCTTGCAACTTGATGGTTCTGCCCCTGGAACCAGCTCAATAGCATGGTCCCATTGTTCATGATCAGGAAGGGAATTGAAAGATGCCTAGGCAAGTACTTCTTCTCAAATCCTGAAAGTATCAGGAAACCACACTGCTCAAGGTCTTTGGTTTTGAATTTGCTACAAATGCCTTGTCCAGTTATTGAGAGGTGGTTTGACTAGCCCTTATCTCTGCCTTGGTTGAAGGGAGGCAGAGAGTAGTAGCATAAATCTGATTCCTTGAACTCTGAGTCCAGAGCATGGCTTGACTTCCTTGCTTCACCATCTTCCTCTTGGCTACCACACCCACCTCCTCTAACATCCTCATAGAGGGCCTCTCTGTGAGGGAATGCTAGTGAGGGGGGGTCCAACAGGTTGAGACCAGCATAGAGGAAGGGAAAGGCATGGCAAGCATGTATGGCTGCATGCTTGTAGACCTCTGCTCTATGTTCCTCTTAGGCTTCTCCTGCACAGGTGGCACAGTGACATGGGCATCAACTCATCTTCACCACTCCCTTCTCCCAATTGATCTCTGGATTGTATTCTTGGAGCCAAGTAAACCCCAAAATTATGTCCTGCCTTCCTAAATTGGTAACTGCAAAAACAGCCTGTTTGGAGTGGCTCTGGTAATGGAGGACTAGCTTCATAATGGAGTAGATAGATCCAGCTTTATTAGGGGTGCCATTGATATTGTAGACTGGCATTGGGACACAACAGGGGTCAAGTGGTGAGACAGTGTCACTTTACATAGTCTGTATCAATGAAAAGGCCCATGGCCCCACTGTCTGGCAGGGCCATCATGCCTAGGATTTGTTGTGTGTCCATTGTCTCTAGCTCCACCTCCAACTTCAAGGAATTTTGAGATGGAGTGGTGGCAACAATATAACAGCAAGGGAGACAATGTTCCTAAGTAGGAATCTTTTTGTGTGATTGAGGAGTGGTTTCTTTTGTCCCAGGGTTGAGTGGAGAGCATTGTACATCAGAGAGGATGCTTATGTTTTTGGTCTTGAGGTCAGAAGTAATGGGGTTGGTATTAGTGGCTACTGACAAGATGGCAAAATGATTAGCAACTAAGTAATGGAGGCATACACTTCATCCATTGCTTTTCTAAAAATCCTCTTCTGGCATTGGTCTATAGTCCCTTGTTTCTCCACCTTCTGAAACCACAGGCTCTGTAGTTACAGCATCCAGAGAAGGGGATCCAGCTGCATCTTATGCAGCCAATAGTTGGACCAACAGTTCTTCCTGCTCTATCAGGGACAGGTAACAAACCTCCATTCTCTGTGGACAATAGCAGGCAAGGTGACCTGCCTTCCCACATCTTCTGCAAAGAACTGGGGTTGGAGCATGCTGTCAAGAGGCATCTATCTCCATAGAAATGCCTGCTGGCAAGAGGCAAGAAGATAGGGGAGTATTGAATTGTATTGGTTTGAAAAAGGCAGAGGGGTTTAGGAGCAGTGAAGTTTGAGGTAGCACTCTTGCCTTTAGAGCCCAATTGAAACAAGAGTGGGAGATACCAGGCTGGTGACATTGAAGAGCCCTCCTCAATGCCATGAGCTGCCATTGTTCTCAAGTGACCTTGTACCAGGTCCCAATCCACTTGTCATCTAGTTATCCCTCAGCCATACTGTCAATGCAATCCGTGAGAGATGGATGAAGCCCTTCTCTAAACTTGAGGGCAGAGTTGCAATCCATCTGGAAACCCAGCCTGTTTGGCTGATGCCCAGAAGGAGTCAACATATTCATCCAATGACCTTTTTCCTTATCCATACTAGTCCCTATCCCAAAGGGACAATGCTACTGTCTTTGCTGGGTTTCAAGGGAAGAACTTGGCACAAAAATCATGTTCAAATGCATCCTAGTCTGCAAAATTGTGGACTCCACCAGCCTCTGGAAGATGCATAATGTATATGTAGAAGCATGATGCAACTTTATATAGGATAGAACCCAGGCAATTTTCAGTTCATCTAAAGCAAAGGCTTTGCCACTCAGCTGGATATAGGTGATGCAAGACTACAAAAATCACTCCCCAGTCTTCTGGTCTCCATCATGAGCATCTGGGAGTGCTTTGCAAGGTATTTTTATCTACACTCCTGTTGTAAGATCAAATTGGGGCAGTGGCACAGTCATAGCAGCAGTAGGAACTGCCAGAGGGGTCTGCAAGGGGATAGGGAGGCATTCCAATAATGCTTGTAGGGAATGGGCAATAGTCTCAGTAGATTGGTGTAAACCCACAAGCTCATTGGTATGAAGGATAAGGGAAGTTTGAGTAGACTGCACCTGGGCCTCTAAGAGTAACAATCAGTGCCAAGCTTTGTCCTGAGGATTAGAAGTATTCCCAGGGTCTGCTGACAGAGTTAGAGTAGTCAAATTGATCCCAGAATAAAAACACAAGGGTGGGGAAGGACTTCTAGGAGCAAGATTCAATCTAGCAATTAGAAGAGCTTCCAGACTGACATGAAGAGACTTCTTCTGCTGTAAGGGCAACCTTTGGAGGCTGGGACTCAAATCACACAGCTAGCAAAGGAAGATCCAAAGTCTATTCAGAGCTATGCTACATTTACAGATCTGGCTACACACCTGGCAAAGGGAGATCCAAAGAGAACAAGTCTAAGGATTCCCTATGCCCAATGTGACCTTCTAGGCTTCTGAACTATAGGACTAACTATACAGTAATAGAAGGTGATGTGTCCTCCATGATGTGCTAACACTCATAATGCAACCAGCAGAGAGTCCAGAATATGGAAAGTGAGGTGAGGTGAAGTGAGGTGAGGTGAGGTGAGGTGAGATCAACCCTAACCTCATAGACCAAAGTCATGTGTAATCATTGACCTGTCAATGCATGTGATGATAGTTCCAAAGTGAAATGATCTGAGATGAAGTGAAGTAAAACAAGGTGAATAGAAGTGAAATGAGCCAAAATAGGATGGCCTCTGACACAGCTGATGGATATGCACCCAGACTTTGAGGTGCCCTAGGCCACAGCTGGACCCTCAAGGCCAGCACAGACTAAAGCTGCACCATCATGGCCAGCTATAGCCAAGGCTAGCTCTGTAAAGCCAGCCCCAACAGTGCAACTAGCTGGCAACCCAGTAGGAGCCACAACCCTAATTGCTTCTCTTGCAAATGTGCTACAGGGGTTCAAAGCAGGAGTAATTGAGGTCCTTGAGCCTAGGACCTACATAATCCCCAGTACCTTGTTCCATGAGCACATTCCACCAGTACATTAAGACCTATGTGACAAAGAATTCTTTGTCACCCCAGGACAAGCTTCCCAAGGGGCAGCCTATGGTGTGGCTGCCTCCAATTCAGGAAGTAATGACCAAGATGATATTGTACTGTCCAAGTGACAGATCTTGGATAACAATACTGCAAAGTGTTGTTGAAAGAAGGTTCACAATGCTAATGCCAAATGGCTGTTAGCTATTGATGCTGGGAAGTCTAAGACAGACTTTAAGCATCTCAATGATACTGTGCCCAGCTGCCTGCCAGATGGCTGGAAGACTATGTAGTGTGTGCAGGCACTATAAGTGCCACAATGACTTCTAAGGTATGCTTCACCCCAATTACTATTGGTCATCAATGACTAATTCAGTCTTTGTGAGTGACAAAGCACTCTTTGCTCAGTCAACCTAGGTGGTGGAGATTGCATATCTATCTCCATAGTATGAACAAGTGTATCATTGGGCTCCTTAAAGGATGTCCATGAATCTGGAGCAGCTGTGGCTAATGCTCCACATCATTCTCCTACTACACTATAACAGACTAGCAGTACCATACTATGCAGCATGTCCTGGAGCTGACTCCAGAAGAGTTTGCCACTTCTCTGCCAAAAGGGGACTGGCATTGGCAATCAGTCCCTTCATCATCTTACTCATCAGCCATGCTTGGCTGTACTTACAACAATATCCATGGAGCAGAACTTGATCAAGTCCCATCAAATAGCACTTTGACATTGATGCATAGGCACAGTACGTCCTGCACCATGGCCATCCAGGTTTGTGGAATCTGTATTCAGGTGTGGCCATTAATGCTTCTTTGTATATAGACCAATGATTAGTCTTCAGATATGTACTAGGTTGAGCACTGGCCTCAACCTCACCTCATACACAAACAGCATACATGAGGCTGTGTGCTATAGTAGTGGCTTAACTCCATCCCTGTTGAGAGGCAGCAGATAGCTACCATAAAAACATAAGGCCATTTGATCTATTTAAGCCCTCCACATTTGCACTGAGCTAAGCAATCTCAGTCAGATGGAGGTCATTTGCCACCTTCTTGCAAACTGTATGCCTCTGGCATGGGTGAACCATATGTAGATCTATGGAATATACTTCTTGGATCACCCACCACTGGTCCAGCAGCCTTGTGCACATAGGCCTATTCACATGGGTCAACAATGGATGCCATCATTGAGTATAGTCCATAGGTGAACCCCCTCATTTAGTGGGGTACAATGGGTGGTACACACCCACCAATGATGATTGGGAATGCTTTAGAGTGCTCCTCTGAATACATAAGAGCCAGGGCATTTCCCCCTGTACATGGCCAAATGGCTACACTACAGGAAGTCCCCTATCTTCACTCATTTGCTACATTGCCCTGCAGAGGTAGTGGATGTTGCCCTAGCCAAGGCTGAGTCACTTGCATCTGTGGCTCTGTTGCCAAGTGCCAAGACTACTGAGGTGGGGCCTTCATTGTCAGCAGTGAAAGCTAACCCTGCTTCCTTGGCAAGCTCTGTTGCATCCTCAATGGATGCAACTACAGAGGAGTCCATGGAGTTGGACCACACCAACAAACCTTATGCACTGGCTGAGACCATCCCAGCAATGACATCCCCTGTCATCCCCAGCCCCTCAGATGTAATGGTAGTGGCTAATGCTGCTACCATTACCACACCAAAGGCTAGACCAAGCAACTCAAATAATACAGTCAATGCTGTATTGGAGAGCTGGCATGATGTTGTATACAGCAAAGAAGCAGTGGCTGCACAAATGGATGAGCAAGCCAGATGAACTACTTTGGAAAAAGTCATTTTCCATTGTCTAATGGCCTTTTCCCCCCTGAGATGTGTGTATTAGAAACATGTTTCTTATATAGTTTTTCCAAGGGAAACAACTTCTGGTTCCCACAGTGCAACCTTGGCCTCACATTGTGGCATGTCAGCCATCATCACACATATCACTTATCCATTGTCCTGACACTTCAGTGTGATGGCTAAGGGTTCTAACAATGAGCACCAGACAAGTAAGAATGAGAGTGGAGTGACATCATATTTGTGCCTGTGTGTGAGCCAGCATATCAGCATCTGCCAACCAGGAGGAGTCTGAAGATGCAAATATTGCAGCCACCTCTATTGAATCCTGATCCAGTCAATGAGAAGGTCTCAATACTTTTGGTCCTGGCCTTGGCAAAAGCTCGGGAGAATCACAGAATACTGCAGCACAACAGGTGTCAGTTCATCAAGGAATCGAGCTGTCACCCAAGATTCAGGCAAGAGTAGCTGCTCAAGCACATCTGTCCAATTTAAAAAAGAAAATTGTATGACGATGCCGTGGCCCTAGTTCACTAACAAAAGAAATTGTAAGGCTTTGACCCAGCGATTTGCAACGCGGCGCGTCAAGAGCACTGAGAACGTAAATATATACTATGATGAAGTGGTAAATATCATAGTGATAACATACCTGAGAACGTAATGGACTAAGTTAAGGGAACTGCTACAACTACTGACTACGCGTAGTGAGGCGCGGTCACGTGTACCATGACAGAAACCCCTAGAAGAGGATGAACAATGCGCTTCTCGGTCTGACGCCTCCCAGTCTGATGCCTCCCATCCTTATTATTGAGACCATCAAAATGTGTGTTCTCCTGTAGAGTGTATTCTTGTGTTGTTGTAAGCAGTATTCTTACATCAGGTTTGCAATGTCCTTGCCGTCTGATTAGGGTAGGTCTTTGCAATCAAAAGAATGTATAATCCTGTGGAAAACGCCGGTCCGAGTCATACTTTACAACTGTCACTAAGTCTTTGTGTACACAATCTCAGCATTTGTTTTTCATCGACATAAATGTACAATTCCAACTTCATACTTCCTGCATAACTAAAGAATAGTATAAAGAAGATTTCCTTCTGCTGAGAACCCTCACACTCCAGCCTCAGGATCTACGGGCAACTCACTCTCATCGATATCTTGTACACCCCGAATGTTGACCATCTGTCGAAATGTTCAGTAAAGACATGACTCGGGGAACAGATCGTTGTACCTTCAACAACATCAGGAAGACCGTTCTAAACATCAAACCAGTGACAGGATGGTCCTCTGGCTTTTCGGTCTCTGGAATCTTGTCGCCAAACGCGGCCTTTACTATCAGCTTATCCTTGATAATTTCGTCCCCCTGATATAGTCCAATCACCCGATAGTACCCACCTCCTTCTGCAGATGCAACTCTCTCATAGCCAACCGACATGCAATGCGCTCCGTGAAACTTGGATTTTGAGTCGCCATGGACTCGTGTAAGTCTTCTATCAAGCGCGGATTGTCTGTACTCTTCGCCAATACGACGGAACGACTTGTTGAAAATGATGTTACGGGCATAGCCAAGTAGGACATCATCTTTGAGTAATTTCTGGACATAAATTCCACGTTAGTGATTCACTTTCTGTGTGGAAAGCAATATGGACTCGCTGACCGTTCTGTATGCGTCTCCAAAATAGAGCTTGATCGACATTTTCGCGTACTGGTTTAAAATCGACATTGTGGTGGATTGTTACCTCGGAATGTGAGCAGTAGTTGATTGGTATTTCGTCTCATCCTTGGCTCCTTTTATGTGGCATGGATAGTGTGGCGTCAGAGGAACAGCGGTGAATATTCGGAAATGAGAAAGGTATTGTTGCCCTGTTTGAATAATAATTTAGTTTCCTCTTTCTGCTATCCCCTTTTTGCTAATAATAAGGTATTGTGTCGCATTGGTCGCATTGGATTATGGAGTCTATGAATAAGATCTTTCACAGGCTATGCATTTGTGATACACGATGAAAGTCTTTGTATACCCTGAATGCCTTAAAAGTTGACCATCTGTTGAACATGTTTAGCAAAGATAAGACTTTGAAAAAAATATTTTTATCTTAAACAACATGAAGAAGACCGGCAGAGACTATCTGGGCCTAACTAAAGTCATTCATTTGCTCTGAGTCACTATGCTGTAGGATGCATCACATCCAAGGTTGCTCTTAGTAGCACGTTTTTCTGTCACGAGTCCTCGAATCCGGCCTGATCCATGCTCCCCTTCTGACGTTTGATCCGGGTTGATACCCTTCTGCATGACTAATTCGATGTTCAGACCATGATTTCCTCCTTACCTCTTGTTGCATGCTGTGAAGAACAATTGAAAAAACAATTGTCTCGAAGTTTGCCTTTGTTTTCAACTGGAATCCCGCGTGGTTCCTTTGTGGAACTAGCAAGTATTATTTTTACAATCTTTACAACAAGGAGGATGATCAGCTGACGACCAGAAAACACGAGTATGCGCAATGTTTGTCATAGCTGCCTTGACAAGTCGGTGAAGCCAGTGAATGTCCCAGACTATGTGGGGGGCCGCATCTTTACATTTCACGGGAAATCTGGCCGGCACGTCAATGCCCTGTTGTCAAATCATTTCAGGTGCTCTCTCCCCTCGCAGACGAAGGCCTGTTAGTTTTTTCAGAATCGAGGCACAAGTTCTATTATAGAAACAAGTTAGCAGATTTTTCAGCTATCGTGTTGTACAATAAGCCCATGATCTATTTTCAGTATTCCGGTCATCCCTACCGGCTCTGTTTGTCAAAGAGATGAAGACGAAGATGGCATGATTTGTACATAAACAAAATCCAAGCGGAGTCTGAATTCCCCTGACGTTTCTTTCGACAACTTAATTCATCAATTTTTCAAATTTCATGGTGTACCACACAATGTCTGTATGTAGAAATCTCATCCTTTTCCTCATTCTTTATCCTTATCACCTATCGCAGCGTATGCAAATGGCTGCCCGTTTCTCATTGGCCACTTCGCGGAACGTTTGGTTCAAGTACGCCATATAATTTGATCCTCCGGACGCTTGACGTAGTGATTTGACAAGGTTCCCCGGTGACATCTATCGACCTGGTCATCGCCTTTCGCTCAGGTTTCCAGGAGGAAAATC
>JABCKS010025437.1:0-15530 GCA_018851325.1 Termitomyces sp. DKA19 | reverse complement strand
GGTGAAGCAAAGTACATCCTTCCAATAGCTGTCCCTCTCTGCCTCTCCTTCCATTTCTTTTTAGACAAATTATAGACAAACTTGGTTGGGAAATTCTGATAAGTGGTGTTGTTGTTGGGAAATTGGACATTGGCTTCTTAATGCTTAGTCTTGGCTTCAACCTTACTGCACTCAGCATCAAATAAACTGAATTCAATGTTGAACAATCAATGAATAAGCATGATGACCATGAAGCAGATTAAGTAGTTCTGATGGAGCATCTGTAAGTCTAAGCAATGTAACTTGGCCTTATAAGTAGCATATACTAAATTTTGGATTAAGTTTTATTATAGATTTGGTGAGCCTTTCAGTATCAAAATGTAAAGCATAACAGTGTGGACATGCAATATCCATAAAACCAAGAAAATATAATGTAGGTTCATCCAAATAAGGATGTCTGCCTTGTAAAAGAAGATTCCTATGTTGGATATAGCTAGGATGTTGTACAATTTATAAAATAGAAGGATTAAGAGGAGGTTCCAGTTGTTTTAGTGGTAAAGTCTGTAGCCTAGGATCATTTCCAATGTTTATTAGGTCATCAACATATTCCAGGTCTTCTTCAGCATCCAAACTATCATAAAAAGAAGATTCTAGTTATTCTGCTAGCATCCTTTAGGCAAATGAGTTTTAGGAATAGCTATAGAAAATGGATCATCAGCCATAGTAGGCTGTTTAATAGGCCTTGTTGAAAGGCTGGAAGAAGCCTGATTATTACTTCCAGTTCTTATATTCCCAGTCTCTATACCCCCAGTCCCTATACTCCTAGTTCTTATACCCTCAGTTTTTATACCTTTAGTTCTTATACTCTCAGTTCCTATACTTCCAGTTTCTATTCCCCCTGTTCTTATACCTTCAGTTTCTATTCTCTCAAATTCAAAATGTAGAGGTGTCACAATCACAAAATTAGATTTTGTGCCTCTATTTGCTCATTTATTATCAGGATCAGTCATTTGTAACTGTTCCAATCTACTTCAAGCCCTTATTTGCTGCATTTAGCTTCCAGAAGTCCTGGGAGGTTTATTATTGGAAGGCCCAGGATAACAGGTGTAGATTTATATAGCTGGGTGATCAGCATCTAGAGCTCTAGTTTCATACCATTCTCAAAGTGTAGAGAAACATATATGTAATATGTGATTTCTTCAGTGAAGAATGGTCTACCATTGAATAACCAGAGTTGGATGGGGCTGGGCAATCAAATCTGGAGGAGAGATGAGTGGTAGACCCAGTCATCATCAACAAAGTTATCTGTAGCACCACTGTCAACTAGGGTGTTGACAGTGTCAGAGCAGGGGAAGGGGATGATTGCCTAAGAAATTAATTTTCTAAGCATTTTAATAGTTTAAAAACTTTTAAATTGACTGACATGATGATATATTCAATATTTCAACAGCCTAAAGTTTTCAAAGTTTCACTGATAAGCTGTATTCAATGTTAGTTAACATTAATCAATTAATAGACAGGCCAATATAAACTTTGTTGATCTAAAAACAATTCTTTCACAATTTTTTAAGCACTTTTATTGCTCAAAAACAATAAAATTTACTTACATCTAGTATATTAATAGCCCATAGTTGTTAAAGTTTTACTAATAAGCTGTACTCAATGTTAGTTAACATTAATCAATCAACAGATAGGCCAATACAAACTTTGTTGATCTAAAAACAATTTTTTCACAATTTTTTGAGCATTTTTATCACCCAAAAACAATTGAAATTCACTTACATGATGTGATATTGAGTATATCAATAGCTTAGAGTTGTAGTTTTACTAATAAGCTGTATTCAATATTTGTTAACACTAATCAATCAATAAATGGGCTAATACATACTTTGTTGTGTGGTTTCTTTTCTACAGCTGAGGAATCTGGGTTTATTTGCTTGGCTCAAGAAACACATGAGACATGAAAAACAGTGTCCACTAAATCACCTTTGGCCTTCCACACACATACAGACCCCCAAACATGTTGCACAAAGTGCTAAATCATAGTATTTAATGTATATATTGAGTTTGACAACTTTGTATATGTTTTCAACTGCTCTAAGTATAAAAAAATGACTGAACTCCTAGGTAGTTACTCTAAAAGGTAGTTATTATGTTATGCTTTATCACTGCTTACTGAATCATGACTCAAAGCAGTAATTTTTCACCAAATGGTTATCACATTCTATATAGTAACAAGCTATAGTCTATGCCTTTGGCATGGGTCTGTAGTTTTTGCTTAGACCCAGACCTAACTTTGCTATGCTCAGTTAGGTCTTTGATAGCCAACTCAATGCTTAATCCCAGTTCTAACCACACTGCACTCAGTTAGAGCCTTGAGTTTCACAACTCAATGCTTAATCATGGCTCTAACTTTGCTGTGCTCAGTTAGAGCCTTAAGTTTTACAACTCAATGCTTAGTCCTGGCTCTAACCTCACTACACTCAGTTAGAGCCTTGAGTTTCACAACTCAATGCTTAGTCCCAGCTCTAACCTATCTATGCTTAGTGTCAAATGTTCAGCAATCTATGAATACACTAATATATATAGTTTTACTTCAAAAAAAATTTTCCATGGGTATTTTAATGGCTTAAAAAATAATTTTTAAAATTGAATCAATAGTCCACAATGTATTAAAGGTGTTTACCATTTATATCACAATTTTTCCACTAATTTTCACCCTAAAAATGAGCCAATATGTTAGGGTTGGTTAGAGTTGTTTGGAGGTTTGATTGAGGCTCAGGACAGGGGTATCTGTTTAAAATGACTTTTTCCTGTCAATAATTCATTGGTTTCTTAACAGTACCTAATTATTAAGCTAGAGAATAATGCAGTTTGATACATGTCTCATTACAGTCTATTGCATCATTATGGTTGGATTGGCTGATTTGGTCTTTCCTTAGTTAATCCGACTGTTCGACAGAGCCTTACTGAATGCCAAGGTGTGAAAATTTTTGAACACTTCTTAATTATTGATTTTTCCCTCTTCTGGGTGGCTTTCACGACCCGTCAGATTTGTCATGCTACTACTTCACCTCTGAATAGTCAAGTCAGTATCACAGATTATTTAACGATGGCTAGGGTCAACGTCAAATTTACAAACGGCAATGTCTGGTTACATACAGAACTCGTAGAGTGTGCACTTATGAAAGCGTCATACACGGACTCGGGCGTTTGAGGTGTTAGATCAGCTTGAAGTATAGAGGAAAGAACGTCACTGAGGGTACTATCCGGGATATCACTTGTCATCCTGAGCGTTCTCGGAGATTATGTGGGGCCTGATCCTTCTTGCTTAGAAAAATATGCGACTCAGATTTTAATAACCACCATGCCCGGGATTTTGATAATACGAAAAGAAGGAAGGAGAAAATGGTTGGTGCCGTATTCAGTGTTGATTACTAGTAAGTCTATATGATGATAGGTTATCCTGAATCGAAAAAGATCTCGAGAAGCCACTCAACTCGGTATAGAGCCCTCGCATTGATGAAGGTCATGTAAAATTAGAAGTGGCATGGTGGGACAAAGTGTCCTGAAACGGTTCAATTGCTTAGACAGAAGTGAGTCTTCATCAGGGATGTACCTGCCTGTGGACCCGATCGGGTTACTGACAACGATGAGGGGGTAGCGCCGAAGAGATTGATAGAGGGTCGCCCCATCGTGAGTCATTCAGCCTCGTGCAGGATGTCTGCCATCCAGCCAGGAGTGGCATGAGGATGGCCCTGTTGCATAAGTGCCTGAAAGTTTGAAATGAAGTGTTATATAGTCTGTTTTTAAGCTAGGTAGAAATGTTCCAAGTTAAAATGAAATACTCGAGACGATGACGATAGGTATGAGTGCATGGGATAATAGACGTCAAGAATTATCCGGAGACATCGCTCACCGGTGGGGTATCAGGACCTTTCGAAGAGCGTCATCAGATGGAGTGGAGAATTTTCCGCAGATAGAGGACCTGACATAGTGATTCGAAAAGAGACAAAGTCTCAGCTGTCAACATGTGGCGATCAACATGACCCTATGGAACGGGTGTTGACTTATGCTCCCATACTTATATAGCATGCATAGTGCAGACATTGCTCGGATGACTCATGCGTATGAGCCAACTAGGTATGTCGAAGGAAAGTTCCATCGAACTTATGTCAACACTATGTCAAGCCCTGTTCTTCTAGCGTCATGCCAGTGATGACCTGGCAGAGAAATCACGGCATTCGGACATGTGCATGGGACGATAAGTTTTGGAGCTTTGAACTCCAGATGCGACGTTTCACCGGAGTACAGACGGCGGCGTAGCATTGCCGAAGTCGTCCACGTCCTTGCTCGTTTGCGTGGCTAGCTATAATAGCCAAGTTCGTCCATCTAGCCACTGTAGGGATAGTGAAGCTTGTTGTACACGAGTAATTAAGAAAGGCTCTTCGTCTCCGACTAATGTACGGAAATAGAAAAATGAAGCCGAAACACAGAGCGCCCGGCAACCAAGTTGATCTCCGACCAACGGGGATTGGATTCCTTACGCTCCGTGCTTTCATCGCTGTCAACGCCCTTGTACTCGTCATCGTCGTCGTCGTCATCGTCGGGCACAGCGTCCTCACATTATACCCGTCGCACAGCGAGGACGCGCAGGCCATGCACCTCGTATACCATCCCACGTCGCCTAATGTCAACCTCAATGGTATTCTTTCTGACCAGGCACGCACTCTTTCGTCCACTGGTCCTCTGGTGCATACACCGACGACGGCACCCATGCAGACATCCTCAATGGCTGGCAGTAGTCTCTCTGTCGACAGAATGCATGAAATTGCGCCCTGGGCAGAGCCGGTACGTTTTTACCTTGATGTGGGGTGGGGACGAGAAGTTGATCGAAGGAACCCGTGTAATCAGCCTACGCCTCCACCCAAATCTTCTCGTACATTCGCATTGTCGTCAAAGACACCCTTCTCGACGTTCAGTACATTCCGCGCGGGGTCCTTGTCGACATTGCCACGACCACGTACGTCCGATTCGCACAGTACGCTCAGTACCTCGGAAGCACAAAGCCAGCCTCGGTTGTCAACAGACGATATCTTAACCAGGGATCGAGCTGGTAGCAACTCGTCAATGGTGCTGGAAACTCGGTCTGTGCACAAATCCAAGTCGTCCATTTTCTCCTTGTCCAAGTTGCGAAGTCGATCCAAGAGCCGTCTGCGAGCCAACTCGAACGACCGCGATCATATATCTCTGCAGAGTCCACCTCCCATACCGGATGCGCATGCCGTCAGACACTTACCTCCACCCACTTTTCTACATGAAAGTCCCAAAAAGGACAAAGGTAAGGATAAACCCCAAAAAAAGAAAAAGTCGACCGATGTTCCTCCACCGTCGCCTCCACCCAAAGCGGAGCCTGACAAATATGACGAGGATGCGCTGCGGAATATCGACCTGTCGCAATGGGGCGTCGAGGAGCTCATAAATGAGGGAATCATTGGCGCAGCCGGACAACCTGCGCCACCGCTCGATTCGAGTCAAGAGATCAGCTCACCCAGCAGCGGGATCGAATCGAGCCTCGACAATTCCTACTACTCCCCTGTCCATCTCTCTGGTGAATTTAGGAATCCTTTCCTTACGCCCCTCCCAGAGAAACGACATGGCAGGATAATAATAAAGAGGTCGAGCTGGATTTCACCAAAGGACCACAAGCCATCTTGGACCGCACCGGAGAGTTGGGGAGTTGGCAACCATGATTTGGATGCGGAGTATGAGAGTTCTGTGGATGAGGACTATGGAAATGAAGCTATTAAAGCTCCTGATGAAGAAAGGCTGAGTTTCGCAGTGCCGGCGTTCGATCTGGACTCTCATGACCTCGAGCTTGGTGCTCCGAATACGATCCCTCAACCACAGCCTCACACGCGCAAGAGGAGAGATAAAGGCAAGAAGCGAGTCACGCCGTATACTGTGCGCATTTATAAGGATGATGACTCCTTCCATGAGGCGACGATGTCGCTCTCCACGACCGTCGCTGAGCTGGTGCCGTCGCTCAATGAGAAGCTATTCATACCCAAGCACGAGACGTATCGGTTGTATGTGAGAGAACGAGGCAGGGAGCGGTTACTTGGCATGACAGAAAAACCAGCGAACCTCATCAAGAGGCGGCTTGAGCACCACGGGTACGACGCAAACGATGGAATTATTCTTCTTCGAGGTGACCGACTGTCCTTCCTCATCCGACTTATCTATCGAAGTAGCCTTTTCACACCGGTGAGTTAAATTCTCCCTATCACGCCTTTACATATCAAGTCTCCACACAGGACAAGCAAGTCACCATTAACTCTTTCGAAAACGTTGATCTCGAGGGGCGTGCCCTTGTTGCCATCCCCATTGCAGTCCACAAAAATGCTGAAAAAGTCATCTCGCTTAAGCTCTCTGGAAATCCGATGCTCGAGATTCCTCTCGACTTTGTCCAATCATGTACATGCCTGCGCGACCTCCGTCTTTCCAACATGTCAATGAAAACCGTCCCCAAGAGCGTACAGCACGTAGCTACGCTCCGCAAACTCGACCTCTCCTCGAACCGCATCGGAAACCTTGAGCAAGCATTCTTAGATAATAACTCGTGCCTTGAATATTTGTTCCTCCAGAACAACAGGATCGAGAATCTACCGTGGTACCTCCCCCGCCTACACTCCCTTACTGTCCTCAACATATCCAACAATAAATTCCGCGCCGTCCCTCCTGTCGTATGTAAACTCGTGTCCCTTGCAAACCTCGATATTTCTTTCAACATGATCTCCGAGCTTCCTGAGGAATTCGGCAAACTCACCCAGCTCAAGGACTTGATCATCGTTGGAAATCACATTTCCCATTTCCCAGATGAGTGTTCCCAACTCGTCCACCTTCGCAAGCTCGACTGCCGAAGAAACGCCATAACAAACCTTTGTGTCGTGTCTATGCTCCCGCAGCTCCAAATCCTCCTAGCAGACCATAATGCGGTACATGGACTCGACCTCTCCCTCGGACCTTGCCTCCAAAACCTTGTCGCATCGCACAACGAAATAACACAACTTTCATTTGTCCCTGGCCCAATCGGCCGTCTCCCATACGCACTGACATCCCTCGACATCTCCCACGCAAAACTCTCCTCCTTAGACCGCTTTGCACTGGGCCACCTATCCTCACTCAAACACCTCCGACTAGACCACAATTCCTTCCAGAGCATTCCTGAGACTTTAGGTGAACTCAGAGACCTCGAAACATTTTCGTGCTCCGACAACAAACTCAACGAGCTCCCCGGGAGCATTGGGAACTTGCAGCGGCTAACGGATCTAGACGCGCATAATAATAGTCTGACGCAGTTGCCGCTGGAATTGTGGAATTGTGCAAGATTGGAGAGGATTAACGTCACGTCGAACTTCTTAGGGATCTGGCATGATCTGCCGGCCGTCGACCCTCCGGAGTGTGTGCTGGGAGAAGGGTTGACGTCGACGTTGGTCCAGCATGAAGAGGTGCTCAGGAAAGCCTCGACAAGCTCATTGTATGGTTCCGCCTCTCCATCTTACCCACCTCTCGCACGCTCCCTCAAACGTCTTTACCTAGGCGAGAACCGTCTCACCGACGATGCTCTGCACCCCATCATGCACCTTCGCGAACTCCGCGTACTCAACCTCTCTTTTAACGAGCTTCAAGATCTTCCGACGCGCTTCTTCCGCGAGCTTACGCAACTCGAGGAGTTGTATCTGAGTGGGAATAAGATTGCGAGTATACCAACGGAAGATCTTCATAAGCTTGAGAGGTTGAAGACACTCTATTTGAACGGAAACAGGTTGATTACACTTCCTCAGGAGCTGCAGATGTTGAGAGCACTAACGAGTTTGGATGTGGGGAGCAATCAGTTGAAGTATAATACTAATAATTATGAGTTTGATTGGAATTGGTACATCTCCCTCGTCTTCTTTCTTCTTGTCTTACTCACGGTTGTTTCCGTACAGGAACTTCAATAAAACTCTTAAATACCTCAATCTCTCTGGTAACAAGCGCCTGCAAATCAAGGTCGAGAAGCGGCAGAACTACTATGGTCACGGACCCCCCAGACATCCCAACGCCCCTTCTACGAATCTGTCAAGCTTCACAGACCTTACCCAACTCCGCGTTCTAGGACTCATGGATATCACGCTCCCCACCGTGCGCAATGGCTCTGCCGATACTCCCGAAGAGATGGACGATCGACGCGTCCGTACATCTGCTTCTACAGTTCTTAAGATGTCCTATGGCATCGCTGATGCACTGGGGAAGAACGATACGCTTAATATGCTTGATCTAGTGCAAGAAATCAAGACTGACACTCAGACGGTCGGTGCGGTATTTGCGATGTTTGGGCGGAGTCAGCCTCCGAGACCTGGATACCCCGGGGCGCATGCAAATCGACTCGCAAAGTACTTGCGCGATAGGTTCGTGGGGAACTTTGTGTTCGCGTTGAATAATATGAAGTATGGAGATGAGGTTCCCGATGCGTTGCGCCGCTCCTTCCTCGAGATGAATCGGTCTCTCATTCAAGCGTTGAGGAAACCGCCTAGGGATCCGAGGAAAAGCTCGATAGGGACAATCGACAAGGATTTCAGGTTCAGTCCGCCAGTGGACCAAGCAACTATGGAGAGCGGTGCTGCGGGGATTGTGGTATATTTTCAGGGGAAAGAGAATGTGAGGACGATGTATGTTGCAAATGCGGGGGATTCGTTGGCGGTTGTTTCGAGCCAGGGCGTTGCGCATCTCGTCGCACACCGACATGATCCGTTTGATCGCTCGGAGACGGCGAGGATTCGGACAGCGGAGGGGTGGGTGAGTCCTTCGGGGCTCGTGAATGGGATGGTGGACGTGTCGAGGTCGTTTGGCTTCTATCAATGTATGCCCGCAGTCAATGCGCGCCCAGACGTATTCCAGTACCCGCTCAAGCCTAAGGACGAGTTCGTGATCATTGCCGATCGGAGTCTCTGGGACTTTGTGTCTTTTCAAACTGCGGTAGACATTGCACGGACGGAGAGGGGAGACCCAATGATTGCTGCGCAGAAGCTGAGGGACTTTGCGATTAGTTATGGAGCGGAGGGTAGTACGATGATCATGGTTATTGGGCTCGCGGAGGCACCTGAGATGGAAGGGCCAAAGAGGAAACCGCAGATTTTGGATCGGCAGATTGCGAGGTTGGAAGGGGAGGTTTCAGCCCCTGTTGGGCATATCGCACTTGTATTCAGCGATATCAGGAACTCGACGCATCTTTGGGAGGTCAATCCAGGCATGGCAACGGCGCATAAAGCTCATAATGCACTGCTGAGGCGGTTGCTAAGGTTCTGTGGGGGGTACGAGGTCAAGACTGAAGGTGATGCCTTCATGTGTTCGTTCCCCACTTCCCTTGCTGCCGTCTGGTGGTGTCTACGTGTTCAATCCGAGCTGCTCGAGGTCGATTGGCCGTTGGAGATCCTCGAATGTGAGGATGGTAAACCCATCTATGACACTAGCGGAAACCTCGTCGCTCGCGGCCTGAGCGTTCGCATGGGTATCCATTGCGGTTTCCCGAGTCCTGAACCCGATCCAATCACTCATCGGATGGACTATTTTGGAACCATGGTCAATCGTTCTTCTCGTATCTGCGGGAATGCTGCTGGTGGCGAGATCATGTGTAGCGCTGAGATCCTCCGCGAAATCAAAGCCTCGATTTACGGGAAGGATGAGACTGAATATACCAAGAGCCAACCGACCCAAGCCATCGAAGAGATTCGTCGAATGGGCTTGCACATTGTTGATGTCGGCGAAGTCAAGCTCAAGGGTCTGGAAGTACCAGAGAATATCTCATGTCTATATCCTTCTCATCTGGCCGGGCGTCAGAATTGGGGACCAGAAGGCATTACTGAGTCCGGTTCTCGGGTGCCCTTCAGTGTTGAGCAAATGCGGGAACTTGGTCTGATCTGCTTGCGTCTTGAGACCCTCACTACTTCTCGTATATTCAATGTTATGCCGGAACGCAAAGGCAGCATACAGACTCTCAGCCTGGAGAACGAACTCTCGGAATGCCCTTCATCACTCAAGTTGTTCGGCGACCCCAATGTTCTCCTCCCTCCCATGAATGCGCAATCTACTGACTCTGAACTCATGGCTCTGCTGGACTCGCTGGCGACGAGAGTGGTCAACGCCATTACAGCACTGGAGAAAGAATACCCATCCCAACCTCAAATTCAAACTCAGTCGCAATCAGTACCCTTGTCCAAAGGCAGAATCGTCTCAGCATTGGAACGACATGGTGAGCTCGATGAACGGACGTTGGAACATATCTTGTCAGTATTGAGCAATATCTAGTAACTTTCTGACCGCCTTTTCTTTTTCTACTCGCTATTCGTTGTGCTCGTATCTGCATTCCCTTCCTTCGCTGTGCACCATTAGATGACCATCTGTAACTTCACTGTATCTATATCAACATTGGCATGAATGGAAACTCTTAGCACACTCATATGGCGAAGTTCAAGTGATGAACGTAACATAGGTAGTTTGAACTATTTCAGACTCCTGAAGAATTAGACGGGTAATATGCTCTAATATCGTATCGACAGTACAAGCGTCGCATGTGCGATCGCCAAGAGAAAGAAAATGATGTCCGGCTCAAGTCTAAGATAAAGTATGCAGGTAAATGATGGACAATAACCTCCCCGAAATCCAGATAAGGGTAATGCACGCATAATCGGCAGACAAAGGGCGACATAAGGAATGACGGAGAAAGTGACGTAGGTGAAGCAAGGGGACAAGGACGAGGATATTCATAGGATATGTTCCATCATAATCGACTCTCGACTTTCAATGGTGTAACGAGTCGTATACTGCCCAGACCGCTTTCTGTCGAGAGCGGCGGCAGTCGTTCATCATCCTCCACCTGGCTCTCTCCATTCCTATGCCATAAACTCACGCTCTCTTCCCGGTCATCGTCACCTACCCCTTTAGGATATCCCTTGTTCGATTTACCACGATTGTCTCCCTGCTTTGTCCCCACCAACAGGTCCACATCCCAACCCTCACTCCTCGCTGAGTCAGTGACTGATGGGAATGATAACAAAGTCCCAGTGCTGGACGAGTGGCTGTGTGTGAGCACGCCCCTCGAATCTATCCGGCCACGTTCCTTTCGCATCCCAGGGAAGCCCGCCTGCGAGCTTATCATGGGCGGCGCACTCTGGACCTCGTTATCATGAGTGAAGTGTGATGCAGGCAACGTCAAAATCTGCCTAACGACTACGGTGCTGTCCGTCTTCATAGGGCTTCCGAAAGGGCTCCCCTGCTTCGTACTGTCACCCGCGCTTGCACCCACACTACTCTGTTCTGCCTCGAGCTCCTCTGGGTGCCCAAGCAAATCGGTCGTTGATGTCGGTGGAGGTGGGAGACCTTCCGTCCGTGAGTAGGGAAGTAGTGGCAAGGGCGGGTACCCTGCCGGAATGGGTGAGCCAACTGCCCTCCGATGTTCCGTTACATGTGTGTCGCCTGTCCCGGGTCGGTCATATTGATGCACCACGTCCTGGCTATCGAACTTGATCATCGGGCGTTTTCCCGGTACTGGAGAACCCAGTATCGATGAGGTCGAGTTGATGTCGCTCATGGGCATCGGGGCATCGTACAGTTGATGCCGCTTCAGCCCGCTTGGATGCTCATCCAAACTATGGCTCGTGTGCGACCAATGTAGGGCAGAATTTCGGTCATGGGCAGAAGAGCTAACGACTCGTATCCGATGGTTCGCGGTATGAGAGCTGTTTTGTGACATCCTGCGGGCACTGCGAGCGCGGATCATGCTACCCACTGTGCCGAAAGAGCCTCGGAGGGCGTCCATGCCTGGATCCTCGATACCAAGGGCATCTTTTTCTTCAGCAGACTCTGTCTGAGAGCGAGCAGCTTGGAGAAGGATAGTAGACCGCCGGTCGAGTTTGGCAAGGGAGTTTGGGTCGATCTTGGACATTTGGAGGATGATAATTCCTACACATATAACGAAGAAACCCATGACAAGGGTTATGATTCTATCCACAGATGATTTGAGACCTCGAAAAAGGACCTGTGATACAAATTTAATCAAACTCATAAAACTCAATCATGATTATGTGTGTAAACTTACGATTGTCGTGACCATAGAGAAAAATGTGACTTCGCCGGCGTAAGCCTAAACAGGACAAAAATAGCACCTGAAAAAACTCACAAATGACGTAGTAGGTCGGCGTGACTGTAATGATATGAACAACGCAACAACACATCTAAAAAGCATGGCAACGAACCCATAGCTAAATGAGGACGGTGCATGAGACTATTACCACGTCTACGAATGATAGAACATGACCTACCAGTATTGAATAGCGCAAGGGCTTTGTTTAGATAGAACACTTCTGTAACTAAAAGAAAATCATCAGAGCCAGCGAAAAAAAGGCTGTTCCCCAGGGCTTACGAAGGGTTACAACAACAAACACCATCAAAAAGTACATGAACCAATATTTGAACTATGTCGAGTTCAGCTGCATTTTTGGCCCCAGAAGGATGGAGCTATATACCTGATTCTCACCCATGGCCGTTTGAACGATGGCAGCACCCAATCCAGTGGTCACACTGACACTGATGCCACCGATCATGCTACAGACCATGATATACCACAACATACTCTTCGTCCCATATCTGATGATTGTAGAATCAGTTTGTTACCAGAGCAACTGAGCATTGGACTGGACCTCGGGGCAAAGAAGACGACGATTACAATTGATGCTCCAATAAGAACCGATATCCAGGCGAGAAAGCCTGGAGATATAAAAAGTTTCTCGAATTCGCGAATTTCACCAACCGATGATTCTGTTGGACCGTTGAGGGCAATTATGACGGATCCTAGCTATATGACAATTGTCTCACATCAGAAAGAGAAGAACAAGCAATACTCACTATACATAGACCACATCCGAGCCAGCCGAAAAATGTGAGTCTCTCTTTGAGGAATATCGACGAAAGGATGGCACAGATGACAACAGAGAGTGCCCCTAGGGGTGTCTTGAAGTGCCAAAACGTCGGTGAAGGGTCCAGTGATTCAGCCATATGAAGCTTACGACAACAATAGCCTCTACAAACGCGTAGGCTGAAGATAGTGATAGTCAGCATAACCAGGGAGAGATCCAAAGTCGTGACCGGGACACACCGGCAAAGTTACACAACTCTCCCAGAATCATCACTAGATTTCCTGGTTACTGAAGCTCACAAAATGTACAGATTGAACACACTTATCATTCCGGTCCACCATAATGCCTTATCTCAATCTCAGTTCAGAGTTGTGCCACGCAGCCAACTTGATACACTTACCGATTTCAAGTAAGCAACGCCCTCGCCCGCAACACCATTAGCCTGTGACCGCAGTAGTCCCTTCTTCTTAAATACAAAACTTGAGCCGATAAGACAGCCGCTAGCTATCGCCAGGATGATGCCAACGACCTGTGGACAATGGAAGTCAATCCCGGACATACTCTGGTTCGAGCCCGCACCTTAAGGTTATTACTCGCAGAGAAAGTTTTAGTGGAAGTCGAGGAAGTCGCGGCCGCCGCTGTAGCTATTATCGAGGCCGATATTGAAGTTGTACTAGACGACATGGGGGGTCGTTACGAGACTTGCTAAGGGCACGTTAAGGGTGATCATGGAGAGGAGGCCCATATGGAAGTTGCCGAAAAATTCCTATATATGGGATTGTTCCGATCAACTACTAGAAGTCGGATCGTAACCTTGTTTGCATTGTCCTTCGTCCAGGCCTTTATTGAGCTTTAGCTGCTTCATATTATTGCTGTCCCCTGTACACCCCCGCTCGACTGGCGCATAGAGTCCCATTTCCCTTCATTTTTTTTTTCAGTATGGCCTCGCCCTTCCGATCCCGATGAATCTGGGCAGTTCGCGCAGTTGGGCGCTATATACATAATACGTTCTGCTTACTCACAACAATCGCATTTGATGCTATCAGCTCTGAATCCACATTTCGACCCCCTTCTGTCCCACCCATTCTGCCGATCTCAACTTGTGCTTCGGCATGTGGATCCATGCGTGGAAGGGCAGTGTCGAGGGATCAACTACACCTGGGGAAGTATCGGCAGCGCGGGTACAGGGTATTGACAATGATCTACCGATCTCATGTTTGCCATAATAACAGAATCACCCGTCAAATTATCCTGCTTTCTAGCTTCATGTTGGCCGTTATTGAATTTTTGAAACATGTCGTCGATTCCAATCAAGATGTACAATTAGCGAGCCTTTTCGATGTTGATTGATTCTTTGACTTGATCATCCCTTTCTCGACAACAAGCGATGCGAATTGTAAGTTTTGATGTAGTGATGTAAATCAAACCTTAGTTTATGCAGGGTTGCGCAGGGCTTTTCTCACGAACCAACCACGTAATTTTTGTACAGTCACAATATATATACAATGATAATTGATTTTGCTTTGATTTTCTCACTGCGGCTTCCTGCCTTTAGTCTCGTTTCAATTTGAAGGGTCTAATTTCAAGATAAATTATAGAGTATTCAAAACCTGAGTCAACCATGCCGAATGGTCTAAGATCCATTCCCTGGGAATACTGTGCCAGCAGTGATTTGCTGGCTTTTCCTCCCACACCCCTCCCTGTGTCCATAAACCACTGACCAAACTCCATATTTTCATACCCAGTCAAATCCATCATATAAGTATTTAGGTTGTTCTGTTTTCCTTGCTTCTTTTTGTTTCCTTGCAATTCCTAGGCCTTTCCAGATTTTCAGGGTTGTAGACAGCAATAGGTGTCCAGTTTTGCCACAATGTAATCCAATTGTCTTGCCAAGTCTTGATAATTACTACCAGAGGCCCATAGTATCATGGCAACATCTTTGCACTATGAAAACTTTTTGTAATTATATTTTTAACTAGCACTAAGTCTAAAGACTTGAAATTGTAGTCTTCTATTTGGAATTTTGTATTTTTTTGCCAATTTCAAGGCTTCTTGGAACTTGTCTTATCCTATCCTTTTTTATTCTTTCACATGTTGTTAATGCTTTGCTAAAGCCCTCTATATCCAATTAGTTCTTCTGTTATTGAAGAATCTTCCAGTAATTCTGCCAGCCAAGTTGCCTCAACCAAATTTCATGGAAGAGTTGGATGAGCCCCTGTGACTATAAAATATGGTGAACAGCTAAAACGTTTTTGAATGCTAATACAATCACTCCACGTAACATAGAAGAGGAATCAATATCACTTGGTGTAATCTTTACAAACTGACAATGCTTGTCTGACATCCCAATGAGGCCCTTTGATCCTGCTATTGGCTGGAGAATCGTATGGTGAGATGGAGATGGTTCTAATTCCATGCTTTTTTTCAGCTATGCAGTGACCATGCTGAACTGTCCAGCATTGTCTGATGATTTCTGCAGTGCAACTCCAACAAAATATTACGTCTGCAAAAAACCATCGTCCAACTGTCTTATGATTCTCTTTCTTCAGAGGTCTACCCAACATGTCTCATGCTATATATGGCCAGATATGTTCA
>JABCKS010025435.1:3455-15602 GCA_018851325.1 Termitomyces sp. DKA19 | reverse complement strand
CTGAATCATATGTTCAAGTTTAACACAAGTGTCTTATACTATGGTATGACTTGTTTTGCTACAGAAATGGCAAGTGTTACTGAATTGCTGCTGCTGATGGGGCTGATTGTTGTTAGCAAAAAGAGCTTTCAGGCATTTCAAAGCACTAATAATTACTGTGATAGTTACTAATTTAAGAGCTTCTTGTTTAGGGATAAGAAACAGCATAGCAGAAGTGTTAACAGCAGGTGCTGGGATAATATCAGAAGTGCTAGTGACAGATATAGCAATAGTGGTTGACTGAGTTGTTGCTGTATCAGTTCCCTTTAATACCTACTTTGCATCTTCAAAGACCTGTTCTACATTGTAAAGATCCTCAGGATGGTAATTTGGAAGTATGATTTCAAGCTAGTAAATAATTTTGGACTATAGTGACATAGGGATACTCTGCTGAAATAAATGATGTTCTTTATTTCAGTATAGTTTACCATTAGCAAAGAGCTATTTAGCAATCTATTGAAAATTCTGGTAGTAATCTGAAAATCATCCTAATGCTACTAAGCTGCTATTAAAGGTCTAGTTTACAAGTTGCTTGAAGTTGCTAAGAGTGTAATGTACACTAGCATCAGCTCTAGGATACAACACTAAGTACTATTTGTTGCAGAGCAAAACTTGTCATAATGCTGAGGGCAAGATTATTTTACTATCTGGTACTATAATCCCTAACTACTTTGGTATATGGCTATATATAGAATGTATTGAGGAATAGCATTGTCTTAATCCAGGACAGATTATTACTGGCAGGCTTTCATCTAATGCTAATTCAGACTCAAAGCAAGTGACAATGCAGCAGTCACTGATATACAAGGTTTCATAGTAGGATGATGCTACCAGTTAATTGTTAATAAAATATAAGCATATTGAAGCCTTGGAAAGGGAACTATTTTCCCTGAGACAAGCTAGTGAGAAGTTTGATAGTGTACAGGGTCTTTATACTTCCTACCAAATGACTAACAATACTACTCTAGCACCTCCAGCAACTAGCAAAACTCTGGTGACTATTTCCCTTTCTGATTCAGTACCAACTCCTGCTGCTAAGCTGGCTGACAAAGGCAAAGTATCCAAATGACCTGTTGCTAATGATTCACTGCCTGTTGCTAAGCCTACAGAACCTATCCCCCAGTCCTCAGTCCATCCATTTTCTAACATTTCTGGTCACTATACACCTCTCACTAATAGAAACTTTGCTGCTCTGGATTGCTGTAACAATGCTATCTACTAAACCATGCCTCCTATTTATGAATTTAAACAGTACAAAGCAGTTTTCAATCAAGTTCTAAGCACACAGATCACAGTTTCATTTAGTGAGCTTTACTCCATAGCTCTAGATATTAGGAATCAACTCAGGACTGCTGTTATGCCTAATTAACTAGCTAGTATAAATGCTAACATAGTGCAAGACTCTAGCAACATCTTTAAAGAGGCCTTACTGACATTTGCTATGGACATGCCTTAGTTTTTGCTAGGATCCAACATTAACACCACTAAAGGACTCACCCTAGACCAGGCTAAAGTTTTGTCAGCCAACCCAGTTGAGGTATATATAGAGTCACTACCTTTTGGGGAGGAGTCAGTGGTATTAACAGTTACTAAAGATTTCTAGTTGCTATGGTTCATTATAATGTTGATTGACAATCAAAAGAAAATAGAGTGCATTATAGATAGTGGGTCCCAAATTATTTCCATATCAGCAAAAATTACTAACAACCTTAGACTGTCATATGACCTTAGCATCATTTAGAATATGCAGAACACCAATGATATATTGGATCAATTGCTAGGACTTGCCTAAAATGTTCTCTGCACTATTGGTGACTTGACCTTCTATCTTCAAATCCATGTCTTATGATCCCTTGCTTACAATATCTTACTTAGTTGCCTATTTTATGTCTTTATCAAAAATGTGGTCAACACTCTTAGCATTATAAAGACTACAATCACTATTACCAACTCTAACTTAAGCATGCAACACATCATTCCTATGTTTCCCCATAAAAAGTACAAAAGAAACAACTACCAAAAGGTTTGCTATGAGACAGAACCAACCTACTACTTTCATTGCTAACCAGAGTAGTAAAAATGCTAATAAATTAGCAACAATTATCAGCTATGATTATTCAACTAATCTAGTAACATATATAGATTCTTATGATTTGGATAATGATATATTACTTACAAAATCTTATACATATACAAACTCTTTATTAGTATATTTGTATACTACCACTTGTGACTTTTCCCTTTTCACTATCTCCTTGCTCTTATTTTATTTCAACTAATACTTCTAATTCTTTGATTCTTGAACAGACATTACTCCTCAATACTTGTGTTACAAACATCACCCCTACTTATAATAATTTTCCTTTTCCTGCCTAATATGTCACTAACAATACTAAATAAAAAGATGTTCAGATGAAGAAGAAATATAAGCCAGTCACTATGAACATTAAACCTGTCACTAGTCATATTAGCAAAGACTTCAGAATTGAGCAATAAACTTTTGACAATCCCTTAGTAACAATGCTAGCACTTAAACCAAATCCCCCTTTATTTGTACTAATCCAGCAATTCACCAGCAACTGACTGACAACTTTTATCAAGGACCACAATACTAGTTTTCTCACTAGCAATGAACTTAATATGCTTATCAATCTTGTAACTAAGTAAGAAAAGGCTTTTACTTAATAAGGTTCAGAATGAAGAAGCTTTTACTCTGACTTCTTTTCTCCAGTCAAGATACCAGCCATTCCCTATATCCCTTGGGTTCAGCATAATTGCCCTATTTCCTCAGACCTTAAGAAAGAAGTATGAAAGATTATTTATGACAAAATCAAAGCTAGTGTTGATGAACCCTCAGATTCAGCCTACCAATCCTGTTGGTTCTGCATCCTGAAGAAGAGTGGTAAGCTTCAGATTGTACACAATCTCAGCCATTAAACCATGTCACCTATTTATCATTCTGGAGTTTCTTTTTTCCCAGATCATATTGCTGAATCTTTTGCTAGATGTATTTGTGGAGCAACATTAGATCTTTTTATTAGTTATGATGAGCAACTAATTGATCTGGCTTCACATGACTTCACAACATTCCAGACACTATTTGACATGCTTCACTTAGTGACCTTACCAATGGATTGGACCAACTCTATACCAATCTTCCACAATGATATTATCTTCATTCTATAGCCTAAGATCCTCCACAATATACTCAGCTTCATTAATGACATTGGTGCTAAGGGTCTCAAAGACTGGAAGCTCATCAACAGTATTTCTGCTAAATATCCCACTAATCCAAATATTTGCTTAGTGCTCTAGAAGTTCTTTGAGCTCCTTGACTGAATTTTTTAGTAATTGAAGTATTGTAGCAGTATGTTTTCAGGTCATAAGCTAGTTTTATATACCCTTACATTTAAGATCTTGAGACATGTTTACACTTTTAGCAGTCAAATACCAGATAAAAGTTGCTTAGCCCTGCTTAAGCACTGGGGCCCTTGCAAGTTGCTATCTGAAGTTAGAGCCTTTTTGGAAATGGTTGGTGTCCTTGAAATTTTCACTAAGAATTTCACTCACTATGCTAACAAATTAACAAAAGTCATACATACTAGAAACTCCTTTAAGTTTGGTCCAGACTAAGTTAATGCCTACCAAGACCTTGTTAAGACCTTCCAAATTGTTAAGCTTCTAGTTTCTATTGACTATGAATTGCCTGACATAGTCATCTTGGTGGTTAATACATCATACATCACTATAGGCTACTACCTTTACCAATGTTGTAGTGACAACCACAAAGAATATTGCTACAATTACTTTAGGTCCATTATGCTTAACAACAGAGAATCATGATTTAGTCAGCTTAAGCTTTGAGCTTTAAGGTCTATACTATGCCCTTTAGGCCTTATCAATGTACCTTATTAGAGTTAGGAACCTAATCATTAAAGTTAATGCTTGCTATATTAAGAGTATAAAATTCAGAACTCTGATATCTAGCCTTCTACTAGTATGAATTGCTGAATCATAGTAATCATAATATTCTACTTTGAGCTTGTGCACATTGAAAGTACCTCCCATGGCCCTGATGAACTTTTGCAATACCCACTATAGCCTAGTAATCCTCTTCCAGACAATAGTGAAAATGCAGTATATAAGGATTAGATTGATCAACTTCATGGCTTCATTCACCAAGTTTAGCTCCCCCTATTCTTGCTTTGCCATGTCTCTTCAGCCTCATAATTGTTACCCCCACTCTTTAAATTCTAGCCCTTAGTAACATTCATTAGTGACACTTTAGATACAGCTATCTTATAACTAGTAACTAGCAATGACTTTTTGCCTCTACAAAATAATGCTACTACTATATATAGCAACATTCCCTATACTACTAAGACTATTGCTAGTGACATTTATATCTTATTAGTCCAAAAGTAGCTTAGCAACTTAGTTAGGCCTGATAACCTTAGCAATCATGCCTATGCTATATTTATTCACTATTTTGCTATGTTCTTTATTGTAGACAGTAAGCTATGGCAACAAAATAAAGATGGTACTCATAAGCTGTTCATTCTTACTGACCATTGCTTATATATCCTATGAGCCATGTATAATGAATTAGGCTATAAAAGACTTTTCACTACTTGCTCAGCATTATTGGAACACTTTTGGTGGCCCTAAGTTAGCACTGACATTATTTGATATATTTGTACTTTCCACATTTGTCAGGTTCATCAGATGACTAAAGTACTTATCCCACTGACTATTGCTATGTTAACACCCTTGTTCAGCAAGATATACATTGACATAATGTTCATGTCACCCTCTAATAAGTTCAAGTATATCATCTAAAAACATTGTTTGCTAACATACTACTCTGAGTTCTGTATACTTGCTAGGAAGAATAGCAATGCTATTATTAAGTGGCTATATAAAGATGTTATTTGTTGCTAGGAAGCTCTTAGCAAAATTGTTACTGACAATGGCACTCCTATCTTGAAGGCTATTGCTTACTTAGCAAAAAAGTACAATTTTCACTACCTTTAGTTTTGTGGCTATAATAAATATACTAATGAAATAGTTGAGCAACCTCATTTTGACATTTGTTAGGCTCTCTTTAAGGCTGTTAATAATAATCAATCCAGATAGAGTACTACTTGCTATTCAGTCTTTTGACCAGAATATATTACAGTTTGTAAGTGAATAGGGTGCTCCCCATACTATGTTGTTACAGGTACTCATCCCCTTCTTCTAGCTGACATAATTGAAGTGACATACTTGCAACCACTACTAAATTCCCTGATGACCTCTACTGACCTCATAGCCCATTAAGCAATTGATTTACAATGTTGCCAAGAAGACCTCAAGCAACTCCATAATATAGTCATGAGTGTTTATTGCTTAGCCACTATCTGTTTTGAACCAGAACATGCTGCTATGATTTGTAACTACAACTTCCAGACTGAAGACCTTGTATTGATGAGGAACACTAGGATCAAAGTTACTCATAATAAGAAAATAAAGCCTCATTACTTGAACCCTTTAGTAGTGATATTCCATAACTATGGAGGTGCTTACATTCTTTGTGAACTAGATGGTTCAGTCTTACATTGTTTAGTAGTCACCTTTCACTTAATCCCTTATTTTGTTAGAGAACACATATCTGTGCCTAGCAATGCTTCTGACATTGACACCTGTCATCTACATGAACTTGAATAAATCAACCTTGTAGATAATGATGATGCTAGTGATATTACTAACAAAAGCAACAACTAAAAACTATTTGCTAAACCTCAGCAACTTTCTGTTCACTTTTTTATTTCACTTATACATTTACTATACAGTCAGAAAAAACTATCATATACAATACAAAAACATTAAGTCCTTTGTCTTGTCTATCTTATATCACCTTCTTGTTTAAATGCTTCACAGACTTTCTCATCTTGATACTTTCTGCTATGATGCTGCACTTAGTGACTTGTCACTAGTGACCAGCATGCTTTTGGAGTTTTTATGCCATGATGATTTACTAAGCATTTCTCTATTTGTTACTAATGCATAGTAATTATTCTGTCTTTGTCTTTTCTCCTTGATCATAGACCTTATATTGTCTTACTTACCTTGTACTTCTTATCTTTTTCCTGTTCCTTAATTTTTTTCAATTAGGTTTCAACTATATTACATTTTTATTGAAGGCTCTTTAAAAGAGTTAGTTTGAAACAAAACAAAACTATGAAGGCCCTTAAGGGGGCTAGTCTACAATAATAAAATAAAGATATTAAAAGTATTTACAGCAGAAGGCAGCAGTCATGAGGTGTCAAGGTTGGCTTCACCTTCTTTCCCTCTACAATACAGTCCTCTTTTTGTCAGGCTAAGAAAGCCTGACAATCCTCTCAATATCTAGCCAGCATCACTACCAACTGCTTAGTGATTGCATGCTTAGCCTTTGCTTCCAACAACTCTGTCTTTAATGTGTCTAGTTCATGCTGGAAACATTACTTTATCACTATGGCCTGATCTTTATATCCTCAAAGCAAAAATACTAGCATAAGAGGCTCATGTAAGGCTAGGCCTTCCCTTAGCTACACCAAGTCATTATCACCCATCTGCTAGTGGAGAAGAGAGATGCAGAATATCTAGTGACTAGTCTTAGTAAATAATCAGGTGACATAGGCCACTTTACTTACCAAAACCTTCAGTTTACTCATCTCCCTGCCTGGCTTTTACTCCTCTACCTGTTCTATAGCACTTGCTTTCTCAGCCTCATCCTCAGCTGCTTCTGGCTCCTCCATTACTAGCACTGCCTCCATTGTTATTGAAGTTGCTTTGTACATTGCTATAGCTATCACTGACAGTGTCATATTCCTCATTGGTACATTCTCTAACTTTGGTTCCTCATTATTTATGACAACCTTAGGGCACTTGGTAATGATGACAGGGAGACTTACCATCTGCTTCTGTACTAGAGGCATGTTACTACTATTGTCATCATTATTCTGGTCAGTGTTATTAACAATGTTCCTTCTACTTGTTACTATCCTCTTAATTTGAGCACTACTGTTTTTGCCAACTGTTGTACCATCTTACTTGATTGGCAGATTCAAGCTATAATGCTTGATCTATATGGGGCAACTGGCTGCCACTAACTCCTGTTGCCTCCTTACAAACTCTCTTACCTGTTGAACCAACACTGTACATGTCATTATTTTAGTGACAAACTACTCTCCTCTGCTCCTTGATGACTATCTATGGTATCAACAGCCTTTCTTGGTGCTGTTGCACTTGTAACAAGGTTGGGCACTGGTGAAATATTAGCAACCTTTAGAGTCATTGTCAGCTCAGCAGTTGTTACACTACAAAAATTGTTAGCAATGACCTAGTGACTATTACTAAGAAACTCACTGCCTCTTAGGCCTCCTTGAACACTTTTCACTTACTGGGTGACACTGTGGATTTGCCTTTTACCTTCTCAAGGACAACTTCCACCTTTATTCTTATGTTCATGGCTGTCAATGCCTTTCACCAGTGCAGCAATTTTACCAGTTTCTTGTTAGTAAAAAAGTCTTGAACTGACTCCTGTTGAGCAATTAGCAATAACTGGTAAGCATTAAGTGACAAAGAAAGACTTACTTTGAATTCTTCCTCCTCATCTTCCTTATGGGCCTTCCCCCTTCCCTTATCTTTAACTTTAGAAGTTATTGCTACCTTTAGCAATATTGTCAACTTCTTAGCAATGCTGCCAGTTGCATGCTTAGGGGTGGAAGGGCCAGTTGCCCCATCCCCATAGCTCTCACTACATTCTATTTCTGTCACTATAATGAACTTGCATAGTAGATACTAGAAGAAAAATTGGTCATTAAAAGATAGTTTGTCAAATAGCTGAAGTTACCTTAATGATGTCACTAAGATTGGTGACATCATTAACACTTACCATCATTTCTGCTTCTAAGTCCTTGAGCAGATTTTCTGATGAAGGTACAGGAAGGACCTAGCAAAACTATTAACACTGTTGCTAAAGGTGAGAAAAGTAGACTTACAAAGTGCTTAGTGAATTTCTTTGCCCATTCCTCTCCTTTATACTACTTATACAATACTTGACATTCTCTATTGACTATCTCAAGCTCATTTTACTCTATGCTACTTCCTACAGTTTTGAACCAATAGAGCCAAGTTTTGAAGATAGTGATAACTGTTATTTGAGGATTTGTTGCTAGCTAGCTATAAGCAGCAGCTAGAATGTGACTGGCCTATTATAAAAAGACTTGAGCTATTATGTGCTTATCCATTTGGTTGGCAATTGTTAAGGCTATGGCAATTGGTTTAAGATAAGATAAGGAGAACAGATGAAAAGGTGGAGAACTTACTAGAGTTCAGCTAAGTGCCAGTCTTTTTATGTATTTAACCTTTCTCATGTATAGACTATATAAACAATCATGGGACTTTGTTGACTGAGAATAGTCAAGATTTCAGCATAGAGAAGAATGATAAGACTCATTGTCACTGAGTACCATTAATAACATCTTTGTCAATTTTATCTGCACAGTACATGACTTATGAATATAGTACAAGAATGACCCAATATTTTATATTTTGTTAATTTTTACAGATTATGAGCAAGCCACAAGTGGTCTAGACTTAAGGTTTGAAATAAGGTAGCTTTTTGAAGGGCATGGTGGCTCAGCTGGCACCACCATGTCACAAAAAGCAGGTCATGTGACTTGTGAGTGCAAGGTTGGGGTTTTGACTCTAGCTAAGTGCACTTGTGTAGAAAAACACCTTAGACACTATATGGGTTACTTCAACACTGCCAGAAAGCCACCACCTGCATGTGACTGATTAGGAAGGCTTTGTTGGTCAGGCCACCCCAGAACAAGCAATCAGCACATGATACAAAGAAGCATGGTGACCACTATGTCTATGACCAGATGAGAAAAACAAATGGTTTCCCCAGCTTGATGGATTTGGGAGAGGGTCTCAGGGTCCTTGCAGACTATGCAGGTCAAGGTACAAGTAGGCAAGAGGATAGGAGTCAATAGTTTGATCAGGCTGCCAAAGTTACTGTGTGGTCTATTGAATAGTTCAGTAAGGTAATTACTGTAGTTGCTAGTTTAATCAGGTGCTTAGCCAATTGGTCTGGCACATCTTTCACTAGGCAGCCCACTGGCCATTCCATCACAGGTTCCAAATCTCAGGATTGATCTTCTAAAAGTATCATCTAAGCATAGAGAAGGGTGGAGTCATGACTACCCTTAGTGAGAGTTGACTAAAGGGAGGCTCTGAGCTGGCCAATTGGGTTCCAGCCCTACACCAATCAACTCTGACTAAGCCTTGCTAAGTATAGCTGGGTTCAGAAATTGGGAAGGTATGTTAATGGCAGATGGTGTAGGGACTTAGTGTGTGGGAAGTAGTATGAACTCCAACAAAATCAAATTATAGTAAAGTAGCTATGAGGTATAACCAGCATCAGCTGAAAAGGGATCAGGCTGGAGAACTAGCTGGAGTGTCTGTAATTACCACCCCCCATTATGTACTGTGGGACCTAGGACACTATGTTCATGTGTAAAATAGATCTCAAAAACAAATAAAACAATTCATCATCATCATAAGGTAGCTTTTTGCACAAAATCTTAGCAATTACAAGACTTTTGGGATTATGAGCTTCATCATGTAGAGTCTAACCTTAGAATTTAGAACAACCAGGCCAAGAACCTCCTTAGTAACAATTGCTAATGACACCTCTTAGCAATACAAAGCACTTTGCTTCTAAAATACAATATATTATGGATATGTGACTTCTTGGACTCCTTTATTTTTCTTGATTACAAATATATCTGAATAGTATCTATACTTCAAATACTGACATATGGTATGCTCACTTATTTTTTCATTTAAGATGCTTATTTATTTTCCATTTGACATATTTTATATATATTTCTGACATCACATACTTATAGTTAAATTCTAAGCCTCAGAGTACTCTACTCATCATATCTCTCTCAGCTTCAGATTTCACTTCTAGTCTTCTTTGTCATTATTAATGGCTTAGTGGCAAGCCTTAGTGGACTCATCCTTGATTTAGTATGATACTAAGTATTAGTGCCTTATAGTATTATCAGTGTTTTAGTAATACTAGTGACTATAGCTAGTGACTGGTCTTTATATCTGTCTTTAGTTTTTATTTGGTTTGTACTTATGTTCTTACTTTCATTTCTCTCTATTGCTAAGCCCTTACTGACCTTAGCAACTTCTCTTAGTGACTTTTGCTTAGCAATTTATTATCCCTTTATCTTCTTCCCACTACTCTTTCATCTCTTAATGATATTTGCTCACTTTACTAACCTCCTCATATTCTGTTGCTTAGTCCTCATCTATTCTTAGCAATTCCTCTTCCTCACTCATGTAACAATTAATTTATCTTCACTTTTTATCCTTCCCTATTATTTAGCAACTTAATAATCTTTTTATCAGCAACTAGGGATTTAAGCTAATGTTACCAACTTCTTTTACTTGCATCCCCATCATCCTTTTTATTATTACTTTTCAACTCTAGTTCTCTGAAACATTTACTAACTTGCTCTTTAATGCACTCCTATGTCACCTAGCTGCTATACAGGAAACTAAAAAAGATGATTTATAAGTGCACAGACAACTAAATAGAATAGCTAGTGGTTGGAAGTATGGATAAGGGCAAGTCAGTAAATGTTCTAGAAAACAAGAGCTTGTAAGTAGTGATGAAGAAAAAGAGGTAAGTGAAAGTTGTCATTAATACTAGCTTAAGTCACTAAATGCTAATGAAGGATTGCTAAGTCACTAAGAGAAAGAAAAGAAAAAAAAGGAAAAGATAAAGTAATCACTAAGTAAGTAGAAAGGAAGGGTCACTAAATATGAGTGAAAACTAAACAATAGAAAGTGAAAGGGTTGGTACAGTAGGTAAATATTGCTAAGATATAATAAGGGAGTGGAAAAGAGTCAAAGAGCAGTAAGTTACTAAATAAAGGATCACTAGGAGAAGTTGTGAAAGTCTGTAAGAACCTAGCAATAAAGAGAGATAGGAGTAGGAACATAAGTCAAAACAAATAAAAGCTGGGAGACAGACACTAAAACTAGTCACTAGCTACAATTGTTAATATTGCTAAAATGCTATAACATTATAAGGCACCCATACTTAGTACCATGCTAAATCAAGGACAAATCTGCTAAGGCTGTTACTAAGCTATTAATGGTGACAAAGAAGACCAAAAATGAAATCTAAAGACAAGAGAGACAATGAGCAGAGTGTTCTAAGGCTACAGTGGACAATAGTGGGCTATAACCTTTCTTTTTTATGTTGAACTAAGTATATACAGCAAGTATTTATACTATTGTAAATAATGCAAGTAAAAATGAAAAACTGGTCACTAAAAGTAATGGTGTCTGTCAAGATGTCCAAGGTTCTATACTAATATTTGGATGGTAACCACCTACAAGTATATAATGTCAGAAATGTATATAAAATGTGTCAAATAGAAAAATAAACAAGCATCAAATGGAAGTGTAAGTAAGCATACCCTATGTCAGTCTTTGAAGTGTAGACACTGTTCAGATATGTTTATAATTAAGAAAAATCATAGAGTCTAAGAAGTCATATATTTATAAGATGTTGTCTTTTTTGAAAGCAAAGTATAGATATTGTTAAGAGTTATTGCTAGCAATCAGTGTTAAGAGGAGTTCTTAGCCTTGTTGTTCTAAATCTTAGAGCTAGACTCTATATGATGAAACTTATGATCCTGGACATCCTGTAATCACTAAGGTTTTATGTAAAGGGCTACCTCATTTCAGACTTTAAGTTCAGACCCCTTGTAATATATTCCCAAGTTATATACTATGGAGATAAAATTGTCAGAGATATCATTAATGGTACTCAGCAATAGATAGGTCTCATCACTTTATATACCTTTTCTACTACCAGCTCCTCAATCTAGTTGCCATTGTATTTTATAGGTTTTCTTTTGATTTCCTGCATAATAGCTAGGTAGTATAAGAGCACATCATTTAACTATTACTACTAATAACAATTTAACAAGAAAAATATTGGCCTAAAGTAGTTAGTAAATATAAATTCAAAATAAATCCAATAATTTT
>JABCKS010025433.1:0-13120 GCA_018851325.1 Termitomyces sp. DKA19 | reverse complement strand
ATGTCTTTTTTCCAAGAAACGGCATTACATGTTCCTCAGCGGAAACATTTCCAGTGCCAGCAGTGAATCGACCACTCAACTTCGCTGCTACCATCACATCAACGGATTTGGTCGGAACCTATAAAAGTACAATATATGCGAAACAATTTTGCAGATACCAATAGGAGACAAGTAGGCAATAGTAGACACAAAGGGGCAATAAGAAATAGAAAAAAGATACATCTACGTAGAAAATCACACAGCACACAAAGAAATTCACGTCCTAACCAGAACACATCAAACACGCCTCTTTGTTCTCAAGCGAACACTGCAGCTTCGCATCAGCGAGCTCACGCTCTTCAAGCGAAAGCGACACGAGGACCTCCGGTCTGGAAAGCAGTGAACTGCGTGAACGCCAGGTCTGTGTTGGGTGGTATCGACGTACTGACTACTCCTGACATGATAGGGATATAGGAGGAATGGCAGGAGACAATGAAGCAGGTGAAGGGAAGCTAACGGGCTTGTTTACAACAACTCGCGCCGGGCTGCCGTTGAGCGAGCACCTGTTGCTGTGCCTTGGGCTGCCTGTACCTTGACATCCTTGAGCTTATCAGGGTTTATAATTGTCTCAACAATCCTGGTCATTACCACAATGACCATATCCACAATCACTGTGGTAGTCATTGTCACCACTTCCAATTCCCAGATCTCTGTCCAGTTCTCCAGTCCTCATGGAAAATTGTTGCCTCATATCATCCATTGGCATGACATCTTTGTATGCCCTTTGAAAACTACACCTTGGTCATCTGTGATCAACTCACCTTGTTCCTGCAAATCTTGATTGCAGATGCATTGATAATTAATGCACCTGTTCCAGTTGTCTGCTAGATGGACTTGTCCCACAACATGGCACAGTGTACTTAGTTTGCCTGGCATACTTTCTTCACATGCTTCTTCCTTGATAGTGATGCATCAGCAAGGTGTCTTCATCTCTAGCAGTTCCTCCACCTCATCCTCACCTGTGGGATTAGACAAAGCCATTTCTGACAAGGCATTCTGCTAGTATGAGCTTGCTGTCATGCATCATTTTGACATCTCCCATAGTCCTATTGGGACTTATTTGCCTGTCTAGGCACATTCAGGATATCCATTGCTTCCATGATATCTGGTGTGCATTGATGCAACACTGCATCATAATCCACAGACTCAGCCAGTGTGGCTATTGATGTTGATATCCCTTGGGCTGCCTTACACTTGATATACTCATTGAGCTCAAGCTTAAATATACAAGTAAAAAGTTTGATATATTCAGTCAAATCTGACCTAGGTACATGCTGGCCTCTATAGGTGCTTTATCATGTAAAGCTGTAGACACTTTTGCATTGATTCCTTAGTGACCATTGAAAAATGGTCCAGTACCAGCCAAAGCTGGATGGACAAGGTCAATAGTGACTATCTATCCTCCTCTTGATCAGAGGAATCCAGTTTAGGCACCAAGCCCTGAACTTTCTGGGGGCTCTTGTGCCTCACCTGTAGCTCCTGGCCACTCCCTTCTGGCTGCTCTGTCATTGGAGGTGCTAAAGGCACCTTTCCTCCAGTACATCCCATCTGTCCAGTCACTGTTGCTGAACTTGCTCCCAGTTCTCATATTGTATGCTCCAACAACATATCCTGTCCTTGCTTAGTCCCCATCATGGTCTTGGGAAGATTTGAGTAGAGTAAGGATGTCAAATTGGTTACTGGGAGCAATGTCCCCCAATGCAAAGGATCTCTCCCCTGGTCTGGAACTAGTGTTCAAATTTGACTTTATTCATGACATAGATAGCCCACCCAGCATTTCAAAGCTCTTGCTCATATCACAAGCTACTTTGTCATCCTGTTTTGGCAGGGGCTTATATTTCAATGCTGTAAGCATCTCTGTTAGTTGGGGGCTATCACTTAGCTTTGACAAACATAGTGATTGGTCACCTAATTTAGCCATGGGAACATTGCATTGTCATGGCCAAAAAGAAGTCAAGAAGTTTGATGAATGTTGCCTTATTTGGTAACAAGAGCCCAGAGTCTAAATTTCATAGCAGAAGATTCAAAAAAATGTAGCCATTGGCTACAGATAGAACAATCTTGTGTGTATTATGCAGTAGCTGAATCAGACTAAATTATCAATTAGACTAGATATGTTGTGTATACAAGATGTTATTCTTATGTAACCTATGGACACACACCACCAACATGCATTGGCTACTACATATAACAACTTTAACACATTACAACATATTGGATCAGAATAAGGTAACCTGCAGGTTACATAATAACATCCCACAGAATATGTAACTGAGTTGATTTTGTGGCCATACAACCTTCTGATAAGTAATGAGACTATTGGCACAGTTTCAGGAGTAAAAGTCGTCCATGAACATGTGGAGATCTGTAATATTGAGCTTTTTAACATTTGGCCAGTATATAAAAGATGATACCAAACACCAGCAGTATGGGGATGCTTAGTTTCCAAAGACCAGACAATGAATAATATACTAAGTTTCATCAATCTTTACAATCTGACATAATTGCCATAGAAGATATGTGGGCAAGTTAAGAAGGCACTCACCATATCAGATTTTGATACTACTGATATTTCATCTAGTAAACAATGTTTGGCATTATATATTGCTTGACTGAAAGTCCTCATGTCATCACACCAAACTTTTGTCTTGACTTTTAGAATACCATTACTGACACTAAGTGATCTGCTACTACTCTTACCTTATTTTTCTACCAAACAAGTAACAATGATGATTTCATGCCTGGGCAGAAAGTTGTTGACATTTGATGCTCAATGACCAGCTGCAACTTCCTTGTCTCAGAAATTATAGATTACTTCCAAATCATCCTCCTTTGATATATAATTTAACAAAGGATTTTCATCATTATCTAGCCAGTCACCTCTGTTGAAGAGCCAAAACCTTTCTTGTACACTTCATATAACTGACTTGACAAAAGGTTGAAAGGAGGTACTTGAAGCTGTCAACATTAAAAGGGGTCTTGATGCATATGTTCTCTTTTGATGTGTCTAATATAGCATTATATATCAAGATATCTAAAAGATGTTGAGGGAGGGAAAAGAAGTAGAGCAGCTGTCTTAGTATTGATTGCTGAAGGTGACATTAGCGGTCAAGTGAATTTGAATAGCATGGTTTGCTCAGCAACTATAGGGTTTCTGTAAGCTGGTTCTGAGTGGACATAAATGCTTAAATGAAAAATAAAAAATTAAAATAAAAAATGCTTGATGCTTGATAGTTCCAACTTTGGTTTTCTTGCAAGTTCCCACACTGCCTTTGACATGCTATATTAAGACTTTTTGGGCCAACAAAAACATTGCTCATATTGTCACAGGGTTTATATCTATACTACATACTAAAAAATACATGTCATATTCTATACTCATCTCTCCTATATATGTATGTGTATATATATACATTAGCCACTACACCAGTTTTAAGTCTGAAAAGCCATCTGCTGAGACTACTACTCAACCCTAACAAAGTATCTCTAATTTAGAAAGGCTGTGTCTGTGTCTGTGCTGTGCAAAAATGATAATGAATGAATGATCATCTCAGGTACACTCAGGCCAGCATGCACTTAAATGATGATAGATTTAGGTCAAGTTTTGGCATAGTCACAGGGGTTGCCAAAGATGTGTTGCTCAATTCTAAAGTCTTTGCTAACATTGCTAGCAACAAGTTGGATCTTTATAGTGACAGACTTATACTTTCTCTTTACTTGGACACCTTTTTGCTTAGCAGATTTATTAGTGACATACTGGACAGGGAAAGGAATATTAACATATGTTGAGGGAGTTTCAGTATCAATAATAGATTGTAAATGTCTAAGAATCAAAATATTAGTATAATCAGTAGAAATGAAATATGAACAGGTAGGTAATGATAAATTAGGAAGGTTACAAGCAGTTGTATAGAGATAGGCTTGGGCAGAGTCAATATGAGTGCAAGGATTTATAGGTACAATATCAGTGTCCAAATCAGCAGAAGTAAGAAGAATTACTTGACTGTGAGAGTGAGGCTGACTTGAGAATATATGTACAACTTGACTAAGCTGCAACAATACCCTAAGCAACAAGCAAGGGTCAAAGGAGTATAGAAGCAACTAAGAACTGGACAAGAGGTGGAGAGCAGAAGGTAAACAAGAGAAGAGAGCAAGCATAACTCTGAGCCAACTATACAGTTAGTTCAATAAATAGGACAAGCAAACACTGCTATTAA
This sequence comes from Termitomyces sp. DKA19, assembly GCA_018851325.1. NCBI lineage: Eukaryota > Fungi > Basidiomycota > Agaricomycetes > Agaricales > Lyophyllaceae > Termitomyces > Termitomyces sp. DKA19. The sequence goes on along the minus strand of JABCKS010025433.1, from coordinate 8,864 downwards.
TTGGGCAAAGGATATTCTATCCTGCTGACTAGCTTATATACTACATCTATGGCTATGTTATAACTAATGCTATATGTAGTAAGCAGCCTAGGTATGCTAAACAGTAATGACTATCAATATAACAAAGGGAGATAAAGGTCCAATGATTATGATAAAATGACTAATATATAATGGAAGAGTGCAGGGTTTGGTGGCCAGTCAGTCAGATATACTAATGATGATGCTATACCTATAACTAAAGCCAGAATAGAGTCAGAGTTACCCAGTAATAGGGTTGTCCCCTTATATTACTCCCTCCTCAAGGTTTGTCAACCTCAACAAACAGTGTTACTTTCTCCAATAAGGCCAAGAACATGTGACTGTTCGATGAGTAGTGGACAGGCAAGATGCCTCAGTATAATGTCCAAAGGTATATTAGATTATTAGAGTTGACACATCAGGTGCTGGTGTAGAGAGGTCCATGGATGAAGTCATATCCATGTTGAAAGCCAGAGTGGCCCCCAAATGTATGCTTGACATTGGCAAGCCCAGAGGGAGAGACAGGTTTTGCTGGGTAGGAGAGGTGGTAGCAGTTGGGGCCTTTGGCATAGGAGCTGAAGGTAGAGCCCTAGACAGTTGGGCTCCAGACTGGGTAGGAGTAGGGGTGGATGATGTGGTAGGTCTCAAAGGTGCTGGTGTAGCAACTACCAGTGCAGCATTGCCTGAGTACTGCTTTTATAGTATGCAGACTTGCTTCTTAGCTATCTGCTTTCCAATGACAATAAGTGCCTCTTCAACCTGCTGGTTGGAGCCCCTGATAGTGACAAACTGGCAGTCTCCTCCTGCCAAGCTAACCACAAAGACAGCCAAGTGGGCACCAGAGATGTCAAGGGCTTGTTTAAGGCCCCATCCCTGGTGACCAACCATGTATGCAGCAAGGAAGTCAGGAAGCTTGAGTGTACACTTGAAGTGTGGAGTATGGCCATCTGTAGGTGGAAGATCCCAAGCAAGGGAGATGGTGAGGGGAGCATTAGAGGTAGGTCATGCTACATATTGTGGAATGTGAGAGGTGGGCACAGTAGGAGTTTTGGTAGTTAGCTGAGACTTTGGCTGCCCTGGAGGAGCTGATCATATTGCTGTGCCCTTATATCCAGAGTGGTCACTAGTACTAGGCTGTGAGGCTGTTTGGATAGAGGCAATGGAGGTGTTGGGCATAGGTATATGACCAGACTCAAGCACCACTAGTCTGCTCTTAAGTCTGGCAATAAGAGTTAATAATCTCTTGATAGTAGAGGCAGAATCAGATGAGGCAGCAGAGGATGACATAGAGCCTTGATGTTAGGGTGAGTCTAAGAGTAGGGAGTAGGGTTGGTGCTGTGGGCTAGTTAAGCAGACAGTGTAAGGGATTGATCAAGATGTGAGGGTGAGGCTGACTCAAGGATATGTATACAACTTGACTGAGCTGCAACAATACCCTAAGTGACAAGCAAGAATTAAAGAAGTATAGAGGCAACTAAGAACCAGGCAAGAGGTGGAGAGCAGAGGGCAAATAAGAGAAGAGAGCAAGTATGACTCTGAGCCAACTATACAGTCAGTTCAATAGATAGGACAAGTAAACACTGCTATTGATTGGTCAGAGGATATTCTATCCTGCTGACTGGCTTATATACTACATCCATGGCTATGCTATGACTAATGCTATATGTGGTAAGTGGCCTGGATATGCTAAGCAGTAATGACTATCAATACAACAAAGGAAAGTAGAAGTCTGATGACTATGACAAGGTGACTAATATGTAACAAAAGGGTGTAGGGCTAGGCAGCCAGTTGGTCAGATATGCTAGTGATGATGCTATACCTATGACTATGGCTGGAATAGAGTTGAAGTTACCCAGTAATGGGGTTATTCCCTTACATTGACCAGTTACATGATCATAGCTAATAATTGTTGCTATGTTATTAGCAATGTCACTACTCTTGTTGGCAATAAAAGCAACAAGGTGGCTCTGTTTCATAGTGAAATTTCTGGCAATTGATTCCTTTGTACTTGACCTATGGAAATGTCAGTATGGTATGTCATAGGCCAGAATTAGAGTCAGTAATTGTTATTATAGTTTCAATATCACTAAAGGCATTTACCATACTTCTGGTAAAGATATAAAAGGAGTAACTAAGGAGAATATCATATGCAGGCAATCAAAGGATATGTATCTGTACATATAATTTTAAGTTGCTAATAGTACAAGAAATATTACAGGCTAATCTCAGTGATCAAGCCAAGGTGCCATTAGTACACTGCATGTTCAAGATAATGCTAGAGTCATAGAATAGGTCCAGATTGTTAGCAATTTCTGCCAACATGGATATGATCTAAAAACTGCTATCTATTATATACTTTATCTCTTCCTGATTATCAATCAGCATCATAATGGAATGTAGTGACTAGGAATTATTAGCAACTGTAGACATCACTAGCTCCTCCCCAGAAGATAGTGACTCAATCTAGGCTTCCATAGGGTCTATCAATGCTACCTGGGTCTGCTCTGGAGTAAGCCCATTAGTGGTTATAGTATTAGAGCTTAGTGAATATTATGGCTCCTCAATAACAAATGTTGGTAGAGCATCTTCAAAAACAGTAGTGGCATTAGTACCTACAAGTTACTTAGGAGTGATAGCAGTTCAGAGCTGATTTCTAATATCTGGCAATATTGAGCAGAGTTTGCCAACCAATACTGTGACCTCAGTACTTGATACTCTATTAAAAAAAGCCTTAGCTATTCAATGTCATATATGGGGGACATTATTTGGTAAGTGCCATTGGTATATTTATTAGGGACAGCATAGTTTCTATTAGCAAGGAGAGCATAATAACCAAGAATGCTAGGAAAAGGATGGATAGGAGGCTTGTTAATGATATTGGGAACCTTAGTGACAGATCTAATACACAAATAGTGTATCATTAGTAATGGATTTCTCAGGTGCTTTGCTTTTGTCAGCCAACTTAGTATTAGGAGTCAGTATAAGATCAGAAGGGGGATTAGTTGCTAGCATGTTGCTAGTTACTAGTATTGTCTTGGCAGTGTTGCTAGCCAGTGCACTTAAGGAACCATCAAACTTTCTACTAGAACAATGAAGAGCAAACAGTTCTCATTCTAGCAACTTGATATGTTCTTCCTTAGTCAATGTTTATCCAGTAGTGACATCTTGTTGTAGTACCTTATGAATTAGCAACTGTTACATTGTCATTTGCTTGGAGTCAGGACTAGCATTAAACAAGAGTTTTTTAGTAATGAGTTGACTAGAGTTAAGACAATGCTATTCATTAATATGTTCAGTATATAATTACTTGCTAAAGTAGTTGAGAATCATGGTGCTTGATAGTAAGACAATCTTTTCTTCAGTATTGCAATACACTTTTCTTTACTGAAGCATATTTTTCAGCCTGGCACAGTTACTATAAACCATAGTGTGACCAGTTTTGCCATAGAAATAGCAAAAGTTACCAAAGCATTGAGTAGAATAAGGTTAGTAATCAGGGCTTCTCAATATTTAGGAGCATTAATGGATCACTGTAGTTATTGCTAATTCTAGTTGTTCTTATTTTGGAACAGGTGTCAGGGTAATGGGAGCACTAGTAACAGAGGCTGATATAATACTGGGCAGAGTGATGATTGTAGTAGACTTAGTAGTGTGAATGATTTTGGACTAGAGCAACATTGGAATACCTTGTTAGAATAAGTGACACTTCTCATTTTGGTATAGTTTGCCATTAATAAGAAACTACCTATGTAGCTATTGGCTATAGATAGAACAATCTTGTATGTTTCACACAGTAGCTGAATCAGACTGAGATATTGGATCAGACTAGATATGTGTATGAATACAAGATGTTATTCTTATATAATCTATAGGGGCACATTAAAGGTGCCTATTAATATCTAACTACTGCTCAATATGCAATATATGCATGATGCACAAGTCTAATAATAACCTCAATGGTTACATACCCCCTCTTTAGACCATTAAAAGGTCTATACCATAGGTGTCAAACCTCATACATGGGCTCAGGGTGCATATACCTTTATAAGCACCAATAATCCATAACTAGGGCATATTGCTGCAAGTGACAATTATCTAGATACTGTGCAGTTACCCTGCACCTCATCAGGTTTATCTGAACTAATCAGGTAACCTATCCTGGTCCCACTGCCTGGACCACTAGCATTTACCCCTTATGTGCACTGTCAGTGCCTAGTATTGCTACCAAACAAAAAAGTATCAAGTACACCATATATTAGAATATACATTATTAAACAGAAAGAAAACAATAAAATGTGCTATAAAGTGCACCATCCTATTAGTAACTCATTTCAAGTTAACAACTCAACATTACCTAAAGTATGTACATTAATTAGGGCTTTTCAGCCCTTGGTCTCACTTGTCCACCACTTAGGTGGAATGTGGTTGTACAATAAGATATGGAGCATGTCATTATTAGAGAAGTTCTGTACCTAGTTGTCAAGTACATGCACTTGATGAATTATAAGTTGGGCCCTATGCTAGGCCACAAATGGCTGTTTGTAAACCTTGTTGAAGGCAGTTATTGTCTTACAATACAGTCCTGAATACACTATAACAAGCACTAAATATTGAACTAGAGATGTTTTTCCTGTACTGTTGGCACAAAGAGCTTGGCATATGTGTCTTTCAGATATGCCATGTAAATAACTGCCAGAGTGAGGAACTGGCAATCAACAAGGGTAGCTCAGTGTATTTGGCCACCAAGAACTTGAATCTGTCCAAAGGTTGGGCAAGTAAATTATGCCCAAAGTGAGTGGGATTGTACAAGATTCTGGAAACTGAGCCAAGCACATCAAATTATATGCTTGAGCTGTCAACTGTATTGCAGGCATAATATATCATGCCAAAGTTTCAGGTGTCACTATTGCAACCTTATATATAGCAACAATGATGTGCTATTTCCAAATTGTGCAATGCCAGAGCCATATGATTTCAGCACCACTAATGACTAAGAATGGTTCATAGATAACCTCATAGGTCATTGGTGGACTGAGTTGGATGACCTCAAATTTGAGGTGTGCTAGAGCTTAGGAGATACCATATGGGAACTTCTTACTAACTGCAAATTGTTTGCAGCAATGGACTAGTATTTGGAATTGCAGGGCATTAAACACCTTCATCATCTTACATGATATGTGTAAGGCATGTGTATGCCATATAACTTGGCTAAACCCAATTGATGGCTGGCCTATGTAGTTATATTGACCACAGCAGATTCCAATGCCACATGCCATGTGGCTGGGTGTTTGTATGTGTTTGTCTGACTTGCAAACTTTGGAGATTTTTCTTTTTTCTTTCTGTTTTTTGGGTTTGACATGTCAGTGACATGTGATCTATTGAATGGTGAGATAGCCTCTTAAGGCCCTGCTAAGCTTAGGCAGAGCTTGCAGAGCTTTAGAAGGGGGAGGCAACCTGCCCAAGGTCATACCATGATGCCAGCAGAAAATTAGTGATATTTAGCTATAGTCTATCCAAGCCACAAGCAGCTGCTACTTTATAAGACACTCCTTCACTCAAGGATGGAGGTGGATGAGGAAGATAAGCACTATAAGTACCTAATACAGGAGGTGCACCATGAGCACTACTATCAGCTAGGGCTAAGCCAATGCCAGACACCAGGACAGACATGCACACACTGTGGCACCTGTAGTAAGGCAAGAAGTTGCACTCCAAGTACAGCCCAAGATAGTCATAAAGGTATTGATTGCTACAGTGGTTGGAGGCAGTGGGGCAGCCAATGCTCCTCACAGCATTGTTTTTGCAAGATAGCCTGCAATTATGGTGATGGAAGAATTGCTTAACCTTATAAAAAGGCAGTGTATATCTATACTGGAGCAAATTGACTATACTGCAAAGTGCAAAGTCCCATTATACAAGGAAGTAAGTGTGGAGCCTAAATGGGCTAAGCCACAACTACTGCAACTAGTGGGTGCTGGGCAGACAGTAGTGCTCAGGGCAGACCAACTGGGAGCAGTGGTGGCCTTGGCTACCTTGGTAAAGCCTGCATAGCCTATAGTTGCACCAATGACAGATGTGAGTATGTTGGCAGTGCCTGTGCAGCCTTCAGCTACATTGATGAAACCTGCTATGAGTAGGCCACAGGCCCTGGAGGTACCCCTAACCAAACCCCCAGTGGGCTGGTTAGACAAGGAGATGTTTGATATCCCACTAATGTAGGAGAAGATGGAGTTTTTGGAGGTACTTACACCTAAGAGCACCTCTGAGCCAGATTTGAGGGGTCCCTCAACTAGGGGACTGGTAACAGTAGCCTATGCCTTAAAGGCATCAGGGCCTTTAAAGCCTTACTAAGGGCATAAACTGCCCATTGATGTGACAAAGTTGGAAATTATAGAATTTCCAGCTGACATTCTAGAGTGAGCAAAGGCCACTCAGATACTCTTTATGAACGCTGCAGTATTTCTGGCCCCACCCCCTCAGTTTATAGTAGTTGTGCTCACCACTGACCTGCACACACCTGCACAGTATAATAGGTTGGTAGCCATGTCTGTAGCTGACAAGGGGAAGCAGCAGGTGGTTCTTGTAATCAACAATAACAGTGACTACAGAGAGTCACTGTTAGAAGAGGAGGAGGCAGAGGAGGGCAAAACACCCATACAGTGCTTCTAGCACATACAGTAGAATAAGAAGATCACCAAGAAAAAGGTGAATAGGGCCAAGGCTAAGGTGGCTATTGTATATAAAGTACAAAATAATTTTTCAGGTCACATCCCTGATGGATTAGGGGTTAAGATGTGGAGGCTACTTGATGTTGAGTGGCTCAACTCATGCTTGTATGGGGGTCTTAGCTCCTGCTGTTACTATTCATACCTGACCAATACAGTCCTTGTTGGCCCTGATGCCAATTGCATAGTGGCATACACAATCAAACTAGGTAGCCCATATAGTTGTACTATCTCTTTGAGATAAATCCATGACAGTTCTGACCCTTTTGTCATTGTATTCACTAATAGAAGATGAACTATACTGGTTATGTAGCATATTACTATCCAGAGGTAGTTGAAACTATGTGATTCAGAAAATGGGCCAACAAAGTCCATACCAATAGAGTCCTAAGGCTTTATGGGGACATAAAGTGAATGTAGCTTTCCATCTGGCTTTTGGTTCAAAGTCTTCAACTGATGATATATTTCACATGTTGAACAGAACTGATTTTTTTCCTTGGCCATCTGAGGCCACCAATATAATTGACACACATATTCAAGTGTCTTTTGGTATCCAAAGTACCCCACAATGTTATGGGCTTGTTCCAGTATTACTGTAATTAATAGTCTTTCCTGTAGTATGCAAAGTACCTTTGCCCCTGCAGGGCCTATCATATAAATGAGCTAGTGCTCAATGATAAAACATGAATGCTCCTTGGGTTTGTCAAGTATTTTGACAAAGAAAGTATCTTTAGGGTACCCTCACTAGATACATGTGCACAGTTGTGTATCCTCTGGATCAACTGCTTTACTCTTAGAAGAAGACACCTCTAGGGCCTGTCCCACTGTTACATTGTCTTCACTGGATGACAATTCCATCCTTAGCTGCACAGCAGCTGGTTGTACATCTGTAAGACTTTGAGCTTCAAGGTCCTGCACCTCTACTTGTTCTTTAAGCCTGTTGCTCTGGTGCAATTCTTGAGCCTGCATAGCTTATATCTCAATATAATATTCTGCTATTTTGTGGAACTGATGTAAGGGCAAATCTTCACCCTCAGGGTTGATTCATTTGTCCACTTAGACAAAGTCATAGATGTCATGAACATCCTTGTGTATATCACTCTCAAAGTATTATGACAAGCAGTCCATAACCTTATTCAACTCTCCTTTGATATATGTTATGTCAAACTGATACTACAACATATAGTTGATCTATCAATGCTGTTGCAGGGACAAATGCACCTGAGTTTTGAACAAGTCCAAGGCCTTATGATCTGTAGTAATATGGATCTTATAGCCCATCAATTTATCCTCCCATTTCAGGAGGGCTTCCAAAATAGCAAGTGTTTCTAACTCATGCACTGTATAATTCTGTTGTGCAGTCATGAACTTGTGCAATATAAATCCTGTAGGTCTGCAAGTTTGTCAGGTCTTTCCTTGGCCAAATATGGCCCCTACACTCATCTTTGATGCATCACAGATAAGCCATATTGGCTCATCAATGTGCAGGTCAATTGAGCAAATAATTGGTGTCTTTATACAAATTTGCTTGATTATCTCAAAGCATTGCTGATGTAGCAGTCACCAATGAAATGGGGACTCATTCTGGGTCATGGTTACATCTGGTAAGAAATTCCCCATATAGCTGACTAGTCCAACAAAATGTTGGATATCATTGTAATTACATAGCATCTGCCACTCTCAAATACAATTGAGTTTATCTGAATCTGGGTAAATACCCTGTGTATCTATAACATGTTCTAAGCAATCAATACTTTGTGCATATAATTTACACTTCCATTTGAATAACAAGCTCACTTCACACAGCCATTCAAATATGATGTGTAGGTGTTGCTTATGCTCCTTAATGGAGTCTGAAAAGATAAAAATATTGTCTAGGTAGACATGGGTAAATTTTCCAATAACATCTTGGAATATTGAGGTCATTAACCTCTAAAACATTGCTAGTACATTGCAGTTGCCAATCTGCATAATATTACTGACAAATGTCCTAATCAAGGATGCAAACATAGTTTTTGGAATGTCTTATACACATATACATACTTATTTATAGGCATCTATCAAGTCAATTTTTGACCTAAACTTTGCTTTCACAACATTCTTGCAAATCACTTCCTGGTC
>JABCKS010025431.1:0-11396 GCA_018851325.1 Termitomyces sp. DKA19 | reverse complement strand
ACCAGAAAGAAAGCCTACAAGCTCCTGGACATAAAAACAAAAAAGGAGTTCAGCAGTCATTATATCCAATTTGATGAAAACTATGACCTACCATTGGAAATTGTCAATTTTGAGGAAAAGTATACCACTGTGTCTGAACACAAGTGGGAGCCAAATATGCTAAGCACTGAACAAAGTACAGATTAAATGCAGTGAAGTTTATGACTCTGATGATGAGTCAGAAAATGACAACTATCCAGAGCCAGTGGGAGCAAACATACCAGAACTGCTCAGCATAAAAGATAAGCTCTCAAATCTAGAACCAGGTCCAACCAAGTCACCCCCATCACCTGCTCTGCCATCCCATCCACAATCTCACAATCTGCACCAGGTGCCAGGGCAAGCCACACCTGCAGCTAGAGCTGAAAAGTGGAAGCATGTTATTGGGAAGCCCTAAACAGGTCCAAGTTCAGTGGGAGTGGATCTGGAACCATCAAAGGAATGCCCTACATGCACCCAAAAACTTGTTGTTTGAGATGCCAATTACTGTTGAGCTGTCACTCTGCAAGAATAGTGGAGGGAGGACACCAGAGTCAAAAAACATGCCTGCATAGCTGAAACTACAAATAACCTGTAGTCAGAAAAAACTCATTGGACATTGCTCAATATCCAAGTAAGAGCCAACAATGCTGAACACAGTGATATAACTAAACTATCAGAGTCAGAAGACAACAAAGTATACTTTATGGGAATCTCATAAAATGGTCCATCCAAACACACACTCCCTCAAAATGCAAAAGAGGCCTTCAATGGCTCTGACAGCAATCACTGGAAGCCAGCACTCCAAGAGGAACTACAGAGCCTAAGAGATAATGATGTCTTTGAGGTTGTGTCAACCCTCAAGGAAGTAAAACCAACTACCTCAAAATTGGTACTTCATGTCAAATATAACACTAATGGGGATGTTGAATGTTACAAGGTCCAAATAGTTGCTTGCAGGTTCACTCAGGTAGAGGGCATTGACTACAAAGAAGTGTGGGCCCCCATAGCAAACCTCAAGTCAATTTGCATTATTCTTGCACTAGCTGCAAAATACAAGCTTGAATTGGATTAGATGGATGTAGCAATGGCTTACCTAAATGGAGAGCTAGAAGAGGAGCTGTACATGCTTCCCCCCTGAGGGTGTAGCAATTCCTAGTGGGTACTGCTGGCATCTTAAGAGATTACTGCATGGTCTCAAACAAGCTGGTCAAATGTGGAATCTCATGCTTGATAAGAAGCTTTGAGGCCTCAGCTTCTCATGCCTAAATGCCAAAACTTGCCTCTACATCTACAAGGAGGGTGATAAAATCAGTTCCTAGTAGTTTATGTGGATGATTTCATTCTGGCTGCAAGCTCATGTCAGCTCATAGACAAAATCAAGTCAAAGCTCTCTGGCACCTTCAAAATGTGCAATCTTAGACCCACAACAAACATTTTGGGAATTCAAATCAAATGCAATTGAAAGGTACACACAATTTTGTTATCTCAACAACAATACATCAAAACTATTGTTGAATGCTATGGCATAAAGAATTTAAAGCTTACTTGGACTCTGCTTGAAACCATTATAAAACTTACAGCCAATGACCCTGAAAACAATGCCACAATCACCAAAATAGAAATTGGCAGGAAATAGGTCTCATACTCCAGCATAGTTGGATCCCTAATGTATGCCATAATGGGAACCAGACCTAACATTGCATATGCAGTTGGGGTACTTAGTTATTTCAGCACAAATCCAAAGTACCACCACTGGACAGCTACCAAGTAAGTGCTACAGTATCTTAACACCACTAGCAACATGGAACTGAGATTTGATGGAAATGATGTGGGGCTAGCTAGACATGTCTTTCCACAGCCACTCAGATGCAGACTGGTCAGGCAATTTGGACACATCCTGATCAACCTCAGGTTATGTTTTTATTTCAGCCTGGGGAGCCATTGGTTGGGCTAGTAAGTGGCAAACAATGGTTGCACTCTCATCCACTGAGTCTGAATATATTGGTCTGTGTTATGCTGGGCAGCATTTGGTGTGGCTTCAAAATTTCTTTGACAACATCAAATACTCTCAAAAGGATCCATCAATGCTATTGTGCAACAATCAGGCTGCTATCATTTTGACAAAAGAGGCTCAGTACTGGTCCCAAACTCAACACATTCAATGGAAGTATCACTACCTACAGAATGATCTTGTGGCAAAAGGAAAAGCCATTGTGTGATTTGTTCCCACCAAAGATATAGTTGCCAATATCTTCATGAAGGCCCTACCACATGACAAACACTAAAATTTTGTAAAGACAATGGGACTCCACCTCCACATGAGTGGGAGTATTAGAGAGCAAATGCATCTACATGTTCTAGTATTGGCATCATGTGTGTTCATCTCCATTCCCTTACATATGTCTTTTATATTAGTCATACCTCAGTTTGTTCCACATTGATATGCATGATACTGAGGTATGTTAATTATCTTGCTATTACTTTACTACTTACTTATACAATTCACTACCTAGTGTATTCCAGCTCTATTTAGGTAATAATACAGTTTGTTCCACATTGAAGGCACAATACTGAGTGTATTCCAGCTTTATCTAGCCTACTTGTAACTATGCCCCTTCACTGCACATTGATCTTTGAAAGTCTGTTTTGAAGTGAAATGAAGAACCTCATAGATTTGCTCAAAGAAAGCCTAATCAAGCTGAAATTGGAGCACATGGTAGTTCCAGCCAGTTTTGTAGGCTTTCTTCTCAAATTGAACCATAAACATTGTGAAGTGTTCTTCTAGAATCATCTGGAGTGACACAGGCTTCCTTTTGGCCTTAGCAATAGTGTCTATATATTCTGAACTTTGATTAAAACTCTTATACAAAGGCTTCTCAATTAGAGAATAGTTGATGTTGGGGATTATATTGGAGAAGGCCCATGTAGTGGTCTAGAGCAATCCTCTGCAAGTAGGAGGAAGCAAATGCAATACAGGCCTGATTCATGACAAAGGTGTGCAGCTTTCCCTACAAGATGTTAAGACATTGCATCAGGAAGGTGCACCATTTCCAGAGATTGCAACTATAAAAAGGTTTTGGCTTCTAAATGTCCAGCTGGCCTTTGCAAGTAAGAATCTTATAGACTCCATTGGCCTCTGGCTCATTCCTCAAGATTTCAAGGTAAGAGGATAGTGTTGTAATAGTAGTAGTAGTGGTTCCTCACCCCTTCCAGTGGAAACATGCCTACAGTAGGGCTCCAATCCTCAGGGGGCCCTCCTTCCAAAGGTCCTTTGTTGGGGAGTGCTCTTCCTTGTCTTAGTCCAAGAGATGGTCTTCCCAGGACCTATCCCAGAGGTCCACTAAGCTGTTCAAAGGGTTCTTTTAATGGCCCAAAGGGTCCTTTAGGAGGTCTAAAGAGGCTTTCTAGAAGCTCTGAGCCAGGGGAAGGGCCAGGTGTAGCTACAGGTGCCAGTACTGGTGCTGGGGGATGAGCCAATGGACAGGGAGGTTGCAGAGGTCAAGGTGTGGGGATTGGTCCTGGACTTGGGAGTTCTAGGGTGGTGGAACACTTGTTGTGGGCCCTTTATGTAGTTCCTCACTGATGTAGCTCAGAGTATAATTGGATCAGGTGCCCCTGCCATTTTCTGTGGCCAGCATAGCTTGTTGGGCCTCTGTGGTAGCTCCCTAGTTATTTCAGTCCCATATATGGAAGGTTCCAACATCTGGAGCTGAGTTGGAGCAGGGTCAGGCTGAAAGTCCTATTATCCTGGCAGCAGGTTGGTTGCACAATTCACCAGAAGAGTTGAGGTTTCAGAGTAGAGTCAAGGCCATGTTGAAGTTGTCCTAGTGTCAATTCTTAGCACTTTGGGTGTGAGTGGGCTAGTAAGGTACAGAATCCTTTTTTTGCTGCAGGTAAAAGAAATAAAGGGGGTCAAAGGGGTCCTTAAATCTTCTAGGCAATGGTAACATGTGGATTTCCCTGACTAGTTCATGCAACTTATTCTGCATGGAGGTGTTGTCCCAGAGAAGGTCAAGGGCTCATGCTTATAGGTTTCTCTGCCTATAGAGCTCAAAGAAAATTACTAAACAGTCTGCCCAGACCTTGGCAGTGGCTCTCTGAAGTGCATTGCCTTAGTTTCTCAAAAGGATCCTGGGTCTCTTAGGAGAACTCTACTTGGAGGAGTCAGAGTTCCTGTAGGATTACACTATATTGCTAAGAGTAGTCTGCCAGGCACTCTCCTTGCCAGAGCAAGGGTTCTCCTCCCATCTGAGGTATGTCTATAAGCCCCATGAGTGTAGGAGGCATATGAATAGTCAGAACTGCCATGGGCCCCTCCAGGAAGGTGTAGGATATACAGTTGAGGCCAGGGGCAGATAGCCCTCAGTTTTTGATATATACCCTATTCCCACAATAAACAGACTAGTGCTGGCAGGTATTGGAGTATTCCATCATACATTTGGAGTTCTTTGTGGGTATCCCAAGTATGGTCCTGTGTAGAGGTCCTATATAGAGGGAGGCACTGGGGAACATTGGTCAAGTGCCAGACCCTAGCTTACCAAGGGTCCTGGCCTAAATCTATGCATGACCATCAGCTAGTATCAATTCAAGTATTGAAAGGAGGGTGGGTGTAGATAAGGCATCTGATTGTTTGGAGGCATGACCAAAGGTTGTGCATAGTAGGTTGGCACAATCAAACTTCTATAAGGATCTGTAGAATAGGCAGTGGTAGGCCAATAGTAAGATGTAGCATAGTAGGCCATTGAGTGTCCAATGAGCAGGGGGAGTCTTGATATTATGTTAGGTCCAGAGAACCTGGGAACTTACCTCCAAGAGCAAGAACTTACTAGTCAGTTAGTCAATGACAGGAAATGGAATGTATAAGTGTTCTGAGGCTGATCTGGGTGCTAGGCAATGTCCTGGAGTCAAAGTGACAAAAGTGGAGGTTGGTAAAGTCCATAGAAATGTTCTATGGACAAAAATAAATATGCTGGGATTGGAAATGGAGAGAGAGAAACAAATTAAGTAAGGAGACAGAGTAGGTAGAAACAAGAGATGTAGGTAATACTAAGACTAGCAACTGACTATAGTGGGTGAATAACTGTAACCTCTGAGTAATCCACTGTTGCCAATGCTATGACTTATCAAGACACTAGCAACCCTATTAACAATGCCTTGCTGACATTTGCCCTTAATAACCAACAGTTTTTGCTAAGATCTAATGCCACTACTGCTAAGGGACTTACCTCTGAGCAGATATGAGTTGCAATAGTAGACCCCATTGAAGCTTTTATTGAATCACAAACCTGTAAACACCCATTTTCTTCAATGACATCTACTCCTGCTTATGTTACTTTTCCCACTTCTTTACATCTGGTCCATTCTTTGCTTCCTTTCACATAACTGGCTTATTCTCAATATTTGTTGGCAAGGGTTCAATGTAATAGCAGCTAGTACATAGTCATAATTGATCTCTGGACTGATAGTCTGTGGGATACAGTGTGTTTCAGCTAAGGGTACTTGTGGTGGCTATTCTTCCTTGATTGTTGTCTGTGTGTTTCTCACACATCTTTTTCCTTTCTGCTCTTTCACCCTCTATGCATTTTCTCTAACCTTCTCTATTGTCTTCTCTAACCTTGTAGATGCTCAATCTCTACTGGCTGCTTTTTCTGTTGGCTAGTGTACTTAATTTGATCTCTACAATGATATGTTAGGGTGCTGGTCATTGTCATTTTTGGCTGGGTGTATTCCTATCCTTTATGCTGTTGGATGATTGTATAGTCAAGGAGGTTCATGCTGGATTCTTGTATATCATTGTTCTTATCTGGTGTAAGTGAGGCTGACTCTTTGAGTTGCTAGAGGGTCAGAATTGGATGCTCAAGAGGTTGTTCATCTTCCAGTTGAGATTGCAAATCTGCTGGGCAAGATTCATAGCCCAAGCAGAATTCATAGCATTTGATAAAGCTCATATGATAGGATTGGTACACCTTCTTGTTTTTCCAGTTCTGGCATTAATAGGTTTCAGAGTTTTGCCTATACTATTGAGTATGCACTTGATAGACTGCAGGTGCACCTTAGAGTTATGTATCAAAATGAGAACAAATGCTCAATAACCAATTTTATGTATGTAGAAATAGTCAGGTTCACATCTGAACCATTTTTTATAGGTTGTTCTCCTATTGGGAAATTTTGTTGGTGTTTTAGCATAAAGGTGAGCCACTGTCAGGAAAAATTCATCCTAAAGATACTCAGGGCATCCTTCTTCTGCTCTTGTTTCTCTAGCCTTTTTCATCAAGGTTATATGTATCCTCTTAACTTTTCTTATTTGTACTGAGGTGCATAATGCACTGTATTTCTCCTGTACTCATCTTAACTTAAGCCACTCTTCCATCTTATTACTGCTAAGTTTGCCATTGAAGCCAGTTGATGAGACCCATCTGTTGCTGAGTACCATTAATGACATCTCCACCAATCCTATCTCCATAGCACATGACTTGAGAACATGTCACAAGGAGTCTGGACCTTAAGTCTGGAACAAGATGGCCTTTTGCACAAGACCTTAGCAATTATGAGTTTGTGGGATCATGAGCACTCATCATGTAGAGCCTAGACCATGGATCTAGAATGACCAGGCCAAAAACCCCCTTAGCAACACCCATACTTTGTTTTCAAAAAGAAAACCTCTTATAGACATGTGACTTTTTGGCTCCTTTGATTTACTTGATAACAAACATACCTGAACAGCATCTACACTTCAAATACTGATGTATGGTATGCTTGCTTATGCTTTCATTTGATGCTTGTTTATTTTTCCATTTGACACATTTTATATATATTTCTGACATCATGTACTTATGGGTGGTTACCACCCAAACATCAGTACAAAATTTTGGACATCTTGACAGATGCCATCACTTTGAGCAACTAGTTGACCATTCTTGCATACATTACTTACAACAATGTAAATACTCCCTGTACATACTTAGTCCAACACAAAAAAGAAAGGTTATAGCCTACCACTGCCCACTGCAGCCTCAGGGCACTCTGCTCATTGTCTCCCTTGGCTTTAGATCTCACTCTTGGTCTTCTTTGTTACTGTTAATGGCTTAGCAGCAGCCTTAGTGGACTTGTCCTTGATTTAGCATAGTACCAAGTACAGGTGCCTTATAGTTTTATAGCATTTTAGTAATGTTAGTGACTGTGGCTAGCAACTAGTTTTGGTATCTGTTCCCCAGCTTTCATTCATTTTGACTTACATTCCTACTCCTATCCCTTTTTATCACTAGGCCCTCACAGACCTTAGTGACTTCTCATAGCAATTCTTTACTTACCAACTTACTGCTCCTTGACCCTTTTCCACTCCCTTGTCACACCTTAGTGATGTTTGCCTACTTTACCAACACTTTCACTTTCTATTGCTTAGTCCTCACTCATACTTAGGGACCCTTCCTTTCCACTTACTTAGCAATTACTTTATCCTCCCCTTTTCTTTCTTCTCTTTTCTTTAGTGACTTAGCAATCCTTTGTTAGCATTTAGCAACTTAGGCTAGCATTAGCAACCACTTTCACTTACCCCTCTTTCTTCATCACTACCTACAAGCTCTTGTTTTCTGGGATGTTTACTGACTTGTCCTCACCCACACTTCCTACTGCAAGCTACACTATCTGGTTGTCAGTGCACTTATAGGTTGTTCCTTTTGGTTTCCTGCATAACATCTAGGCAGCATAGGAGCACATCGCAGTGCAATACTTTCTGACCTTCTGACCAGTCTTATTCTCACATGCTTGCTCCTAAGCCTTCAGTGCCAGAAAAGCTTCTTTCTTATTTTTCAGAAGTATAGACCATGGCATATTAGTATAGTCATCTACTATGTCTAGCACACCATTGTGTCCTGAGATGTTGCATTATTAATGGTGATGCCAAATTTGCAGGATCTTCTGTTTTTCTTCCATGTATCAATCAACATTGATGCTTCTGAAGAGGATCTTCCAATTCCATTATGTAGAAGACAATTTCCTGTGAGATTGGCATTTGCAATGACTATCAATAAATTACAAGGCCAATCAGTCAAGCATGTTGGATTGGATCTTTGGTCCTCTGTATTTTCACATGGACAACTTTATGTTGCACTGTCTTGATGTACATCTGGCAATCATATCAAGGTAATTTTGTCACCAGACAATATATTAAGAAAGACAGCAAATATTGAAGTTGTTAAGTAAAAGATTTGCTAGGAGAAGTCACTAAGGTCAGTGAGAGCCTAGCAATAAAGGGGATGGGAGTAGGAACATAAGTCAAAACAAAGGGGAGCTGGAGGACAGACACAAAGACTAGTTGCTAGCCACAGTTGTTAACATTGCAAAATTGTTATAATACTATAAGGCACCCATACTTGGTACCATGCTAAATCAAAGATGAGTCCACTAAGGCTGGTGCTAAGCCATTAATAGTGACAAAGAAGACCAAGAGTGAGGTCTGAAGCCAAGGGAGATGATAAGCAGAGTGCCTTAAGGCTGCAGTGGGCAGTGGTGGACTATAATCCTTCTTTTTTGTGTTGAACTAGATATGTACAGAGGGTATTTATACTGTTGTAAGTAATATAAGTAAGAATTGAAAACTGGTTACTAAAGGTAATAGCATCTGTCAAGATGTTTGAGGTTCTATACTGATGTTCAGATGGTAACCACCCATAAGTACACAATGTCAGAAATGTATACAAAATGTGTCAAATGAAAAAATAAACAATCATCAAAATGAAAGTTTAAGCAAGCATACCATACATCTGTATTTGAATTGTAGACATTGTCCCATATGCTTGTAATCAAGAAAATCAGAGGTGCCAAGACATCACATGTCCATAAAAGATTGTCTTTTTGAAAGCAAATTACATGTGTCACTAGGGATTGTTGCTAGCAATTGTTGCTAAGGAAGTTCTTGGCCTGGTCATTCTAGATCTATAGTCTAGGCTCCACATGATGAGTGCTTATGATCCCAAAAACCTTGTGATTGCTAAGGTCTTGTGCAAAAGGCTATCTTATTCCAGACCTTAGGTGCAGACTCCTTGTGATATATTTCCAAGTCATGTGCTATGGAGATAAGATTGGTAGAGATGTCATTAATGGTACTCAGCAACAGATGGGTCTCATCATCCTCCCCTAGGCTGAAATCTTGACTGTCCTCAGTCAACAAAGTCCTGTGATTACTTGCATAGTCTACATATGAAAAAGAGTAAATGCATAAAAGACTGGTGCTTAGCTGGACTCTGGCAAGTTCTCAACCTTTCATCCTCATTCTCTTATCTAATTGCAATCCAATGGCTTCTTTCATTGCTGACCAACTTGAGAAGCAGGATATGGCTCAGGCCTTCCTTAATCATATGGACCATATTCTGTCTGTTGCTTATTTGTCCTTAGTGACAAATCTTTTATTAGCAGTCACCCCTATTATCAAGACATGGCTGCACTAGTTCAAGACTGTGGGGAGAGGGGTGGAATGGGCAGGTTCAGCGGCAGTTAACAAGGAATGTCAACAACTTTACAAGCAGTACAAAGGGGAGGATTGGATGCAGGAGTATGACAAGCATTTTGTAAGTTTATCTTTTCTTCCTTTAGCAACAGTGTTAACAGTTTTGCTAGGCCCCACCAGTTCCTTCATTGCTAAGGTACCTTTAGTTACTTGCTGAACTCTCTCCTAATGACAAATATTTTTTTCAGTGCCCTCCATGTGAACTGGTGATAGTGACAGGACTGAGTCATAGTGAAGGTCATGGGGATTCTAGGGAGGATAGCCCTTCTTCTTCCAAGGTTGCCACTGGCAGCATCACTATAGAGCCAGTGACATTGCCAAGAGTAGCAATGACTCCAAGAGGAAAGGGGAAGGGGAAAGGGAAGGCACAGGACAAGGATGAAGATGAATTTGTGGTAAGTCACCCAGAGTTGCTAAAGCCTTACCAATGATCACTAACAGATGACTAGGCACCAGTACAAGATGTTTTTACTGATAAGGAGTTGGTAGGACTCTTTTGCTGGCAAAAGTAATTGACAGTAGTGGATACTGGAGTGGCTGCAGGTGTGGTTTTAGGAAAGGCAAAGGGGAAGACAATGGTGTTGCTAGTGGAGCATCAGAGGTTCAAGGCAGAGCAGGGCATGGTAAGTTTCTTGTTATTCTTTTGCTACTGTTTCCATTAACTTCTCCCCAGTGTGACTACTGCTGGTCAGAAAATGATCCCAAGGGATGCTGGTACCCTGCTGGTACCCAATCCTGCTATCACTGTGATAGCTCAAAAAAGGGTTGCTCTTACTATGGCTAATTGTCAAGGAGTCAAGGAGGGAAGTTTGTTGCCAGAATAGCAACATGTGTGGCATTGGTTTAGCAGGCATAGGAATTCATAAAGAGGCAGAAAAAGTTAGTGGCTTCCAGTAAGCCTATACAGATCAAGCATTCAAGCCTAAATCTGCCAACAGAGTAAGATGGAATGGTAGTCAGGAGTAGTAAGGTTGCTAAGGGCAAACAACCTCTGAAGAATCACATTCAGGTTGAGGTGAGCAGTAGTGACAAGGGGAAGGATGATAGTAACAACAAGCCCTTGGCCCAGGCCAAGCAACTCAAGCTTGTTGCTGAGGTCAAGGACATAGAGATGGGCATAGCGATACTAATAGCAACTGTTGTCAAAGAGCCTGAAGAGGTAGCATCTGCTGTGGAGGTGGAACAGGAGGTCCCAGAGGCAGAGGGGGAGGGAGCAGATGAGGTGGCTGAGGTCAAAGCTCCAGTACATACTAAGTTCTATCTGTTGCTAGAAGACTTGCTAACAGTTGTTGCTAGATACTTCATACTCCTGCCCCTCACAGGCAAGTGGATGATGACATGTTAGGCTGACTAGGGGAAGACCTAGCTCTACCAAAACCCCTGATGCCTGCTTCTTTACTGAGGGGGTATGAAGAGTGGGTGGCAACACTTAAGCAATGTTTCCAGTAGGAGTTGGACATTGCTAAGGCCAAATTATTGGAGGTGTGAGCAAGGTATGCAGTTGCTAGGCAATCAGTAGTGGCTCTGAAAGAGTACCAGGAGGACTGTCAGGCTTTCTTGGCCTGGCAGGAGGAGAACAGGATTGTGGAAGGGGAGGAGGAGGAGGTAGAGGATGTGCCTAGCAATGATGCTGACCTTAATGCCTAGCAACTGCTGCCCCTAAAAGAAATTATGTTCTTTTTATCTTAGTACTATATTGCAGACTAGCCCCCTTAAGGGGCTTCATATCTCTTTGTATTGAAGCATAGACTGGCCCCCTTAAGGGGCCTTCAAAATGTGGCATAGTTAATGGGAGTCAAGAGTGAATATAAGCAGCCAAGAAAACAATAAGCAACTAAAGGTAACATATAGGGTCTAGAATCAAAAGCAA
>JABCKS010025429.1:0-15790 GCA_018851325.1 Termitomyces sp. DKA19 | reverse complement strand
GATTAGTTGCCATGCTGGCCTGGGGCCCATCCTTCTGCCTTTTGGACTTGTCATTGCTTTTTCATCATCTTGTTCTTCGAATGTTTTGTATCATTTTGTAGATTAGGAAACTTGTTTATACTGTCATGGTGTCTGGGTTTCTTTTGGAAGTGAGAGTCTGAAGATGGGAAGTATGCAAGAAAACACATAGAGGTCTTAGTGGGAGTTGAATCCCTAATCAATCCAGAGGTGGGGGTTACACCTCCTGATGCCATCTGTGAGTGCTAGTCCTGGGGGTCCCAAAGCTTGTTGGGGTGTTGCCAGTAGAAGTCTCGGAGCTTGGCAGGGGCACTGGCAAGATTCTTCCTAGGTTCCCAAGTGTTGTCCTCAGGCCCATAGCTTTTCCAGTGGACAAGGTAGTGAGATGAGGCAGAAGTCAAGGATATAGTTGACCTTGTAGTAGTATTTGTCCTTGACTTCGACAGGGGGCAGTTGGCTAGGTCACTGTCCAGGGAAGGGGTCCGGAGTGTATTTTTCGAGGAGGTGTATGTGGAAGACTGAGTGTAGTCCCTTGAGTCCTGGGGGTAGGTTGAGTTTGTAGGTGTGGGTGGAGACCTTCCAGAGGACCTTGAAGGGGCCAAGGTGTTTGTGATCAAGCTTGATTGAGAGTCGCTGAGTCTTCAAATTGCACCAATCGAGCCAAATGAAAGTGCCGGGGGTCCAGTCAGGGGTTGATTTGTGGCGGGTGTTGGTGTGCTTGGCATAGGCCTTGTTGGCAGTGTCAATTTCGTCCTGGAGGAATTGGTGCAGTGACTGGAGGTCCTGGGCCACTTTGTGGGCTATATGGGAGGGGATGTCTCTAAGGGAGAGGGTGAGCCAGGGGTTGTAACCTTTATTAGCATAAAAAGGTGACATGCCAATGGCAGAGTGGGGGGTGTTGTTGTAGGTGAACTCTACCAAGGGTAGTTCCATATACCAGTCATTCTACAGGTAGTTGACATAGAGGCAGAGGTACTGTTCCAAGGTCTAGTTCACTTGTTTGGTCTGGCCGTTGGTCTTGGGGTGGTAGGCAGTAGAGAGGTTAGTTTTAATCTTGAGGGCCTTACACAGAGACTGCCAGAACTGGGAGACGAATAGGAGGCTAAAGTCAGATATGATGTCATCTGGGAGTCCATGCTTGGAGAACACGTGTTCAAGGAATAGTTTGGCAAACTCCAAGGTGTTGTTGGTGGTGTAGCAGGGGATAAAGATTGCTTGCTTGGTGAGGCAGCAGACAATGACGAGGATGGTGTTGAAGCCCTCCAACTTGGGGAGTTTAACAATATAGTCTATTGAGATGGAGGACCAGGGGTGGCGACCAACCAAGAGGGGTTTAAGAAGACCATAGGGGCAGTGGCAGGGAACCTTGGCCCGGAGACATGACTTGCAGGCCCAGACATACTGGGAGACATCCTTCTTTATACCTGGCCAAAAGTAAGTCTAGAAGATGAGTTGGAGGGTCTTATGAATCCCGGGGTGCCTGCAAAGCTTATAGTTGTGGTGTTGGCATAGGATGTCCAGGCAGACCTTCTGATGGTCTGGGGCATAGATTTGTCCATCTCAGAGTAAGAGTCAGTTGTCGGGGGAAAGGGTAAAGGGGCGGTCATTGTTGACCTCATTGGCGGGGGTGTTTTGGGGGTTGTGCTGAGTGAAGAAGGCGTTCTGGGGGGTGTTGTGAATTTAGTGTAGGATACCTTCTTCATTCATAATTAGCATGACATAAAGGTGTTCAGGTGGAGTTACTAATTGATGGTTAAATGCATTGTGCTCTGCCTTGAATGACTTCTTAGGATACATGTCCAGTCTCCAGGTGAGGGCATCGAGCTTGGCACCAAGTCAGCCAGGGCGATAGTGAATGGTGAAGTCGTACTTGGAGAGGATTTCAGACCAACGAGCTTGGCAGCAGCTAAGCTGCTTGGTCATGGTGAAGTACTGTAGGTTGTTGTGGTCCGAGTAGACTTGGATGCAGTGCAGGGCACCCTCGAGGTAGGCCTGCCACTGCTTGAAGGCTTCAACGATGGCAAGGAGCTCCTTGTCATAGATGTTGTAATTGAGCTCTGCGGGGATCATCGAGCAGGTGTAGAAAGCAACAGGTCAGAGCTCATCACCGCCAGGGTCCTTCTGCAAGAGTATACTGACAATGGCGTAGTCAGAGGCATCACATTTGAGAACAATGGGGAGAGAAGGGTTAAAGTGGTGGAGGATGGGGGTGGAGGTGAAGGCCTTCTTGAGGAGGGTGAATATGCTTTGGCATTGGCCATCCCAGTTCCATGGAGTGTCCTTCCTTGTGAGCCGGTTGAGGGGTTTGGTGATTCCCAGAATAGTTATCAATGAACCAGCAGTAGAAGTTAGCAAAACCAAGGAAAGACTGCACCTCCTTTACACTCCAGGGTGGGAGTCAATTGAGGATGGCTTCTATCTTGGCAAGGTCCATGCGAATGCCATCCAGGGTGACAATGATGCTGAGGTACTCAACTTTGGTAGTGTGGAACAAGCACTTCTCCAGTTTGGCATATAGGTGGTACTCTTGGAGTCATTTGAGGATGCGGCGGACGTGGGAGTGGTGTTCTTCCAGTGAGTTTGAGTAGATGAGGATGTTGTCCAGGTACACAATGACAAAGACATCATTCATGTTGTGGAAGATGTTGTTCATGAAGTACTGGAAGGTGGCTGGGGAGTTGGTCATACCAAAGAGCATCACTAGGTACTCAAAGAGGCCATAGTGGATGCAGAAGGCAGTCTTCCATTCATGCCCTGGGGCTATATGGACATTGTCATAGCCGGAGCAGAGGTCGATTTTGGTGTAGACTTTGGTGCTGCGAAGGCGATCAACAAGGTCACCGATAAGGGGGAGGGGATACTGGTTCTTTTTTGTGACTTTGTTGAGGCCCCAATAGTCAACACAAAGCCGTAGGGGGCTGTCCTTCTTTTTTGCAAACAGAACCAAAGCCCCAGTGGCGGAGATCAAGGGTTGAATGAACCCTTTACCAAGCATGTCATCGAGGTAGTCTTCCAGTACATGGAGCTCAATTTCTGATATGTTGTAGATCTTGCCAAAGGGGGGTGCAGTGCTGTCTTTGAGGTCAATTTTGTGGTCATATGACCAGTGAGGAGGGAGCTCCTTGACGCTTCCTTTGGAGAACATGTCAGCAAACTCATGATACTCTGGGGGAACTACTTCGTGTAATATTTGTTTCTCTGTTTTCTGTCCCAGAGCAGTCATATCTGTGCCTAGGTGTTCTTCTGGGAGCGCCAGGGAGATGTGAAGCTGAAAGGCAGGGGTGCCGTCCTGGAGGATGTGGGCAAAGGGGGCCGGGCCAATGATTTTAATATCAAGGGTGTCCAGGTTGAGGGGTTTAGAAGGTTAACCCGTGTCACCGGGGCCCAGGGTCATTCAGGGGCAGGAGGTGGGGTAGTGCAGGCCTTTATACTTGTTGCAGGGAATGTTGGAGGGAAAGTCTGGAGGTGCGCTTGGGATGTGTCGAGTGGAAGAGGGCTTACCAGAGTTGTTCAGAGGTGCTGTAGGATTGCTGGTAGCTCCGGCCTTGCTGGGGTTGCTAGTGGGTTGGAGGAGGAGGCTGATAGTGGTGAGACAGGTGCCAGTCCCTGGGAACTTCATAGTGAGGTCTTTCCAGTTGATGTTGGGGTTGATGTCATATAGCCAGGGTAGTCCTAGTACAATGGGAGTGACTTCCAGAAGCTGTATAACCAGGAGCTGGACAGGGAATTGGAGACTGTTGTCAAGAGTGATGGAGCTGGTATGGGACTTAGTGATAGGCCTAGCAGGGGTGGGCTTACTGTCAAAGAGTTGTAGCTCCATTGGTCTATCAAGGGGGTCATGGCTAAGGTTGAGCTGGTCACTAACAAATGTCCCAGTGGCCCCACTGTCAATGAGAGTGGTGAGAACCTGTGGTGAGTTGCCAAGTCGGGCATTGAGGACAAATGACCAAGCAGACTTTGAGCGGAGTTGTGGGGGGGTGTGGGGATGGTTGGCGGTGCTAACCAGGGCAGTGACATCAAAAGGAATGGGCTCCAGGGGCTCCGGGGCTTGGCGGTTGAAGTGGAGGGTAAGGTTCCACCAATCAATACAAGGGTTGGTGAAGCAGAGCTAGGGGAGGCCCAAGATAAGGGGAGTGGAGGCATGCAGACGGATCACAAGCAGCCGGAGGTCTTGCCACTGACCATTGGCAAAGGTGAGGGTGGTCTGCATGTAGTGGGTGATGTCACTGGTGGAGGTAGAGTTGCCATTGAAGAGAGTGAGGCGGGTGGGAAAGGGTAGTTTCTGAGGGGTAGCAGCTAGTGTAGCTAGGGATTCATCAATGAAATTGTCGGTGGTGCCACTGTTGACCAGGGTACTGACTGGGGCAGAGATATGTGGAAAGGTGGTGCAGAGGAGAAGAGTTTGGGAGGACTGGGAGGGGGGGTGAGCCAAGAGGGTGTCTGGGGATAGAGCTGTTGCACGAAGGTGTGTAGCTGGGGCGGAGAAGACATCAAAGTCTGGTCCATGATTTAGTGCATCTTCGTAATCTAAACCACTGGGTTGTTTTCCATAAACCGGAAGTCACAGTCTTCGCCGTCAATGGTCCACATGGCTTGTCCTACAACCTGGCATTTAGGACACTCATTGATGAAGTAACCTTGCTCACTACACAAGATGCATGCCCCCTCGCACTGTCGCTTCTCCTGTGTCTCCTCTGGTACATCGATCCATGGCCAGTTTCTGAACCTATTTGCACACAGGGCCTCCTCATTGTCGGCATAGTCCTGGGTGTCATGAGGGTCTGTAGGCAAGTTGGAGTCAGTCTAGTTGGGGTCTAGGGCTTCCTGCGTATTGGCGGCATTGAGTTGCATTTGTGGGCGGGGTCCCAGGGGTTGGCTGGTATTGGCCAGTCCTCGTTCCATGAGCAGCCAAGCGGCAGAGTTGGGGGGTGGTGCAGCACTGGTGATTTGGTTGTCTGCGGCAGCCCCGCTTTGCCATTTAGAGTTTCCAGAGGGGCTCCAAGGCATGCAGGGTACCAAGTACTCACTGCAATCCTCCCAATACTGCTGGTCAATCTGGGTGATGAGGGCCTTGTAACTGTTGTAACTGGGTTGCTTGGGGGCAAGGTGGAAGACATCCTTGATATGTTGAGGGCAGGGTGCAGTGAAGGGCGAACCAGAGAGCATTGTAGTTCCAGCCAATTTTGTAGGCCTCCTTCTCGAATCGTACAATGAAGGTGGTGAACCACTCATCATTACACATCCAGAGATTGTAGAGGTTCTCCTTGGCTTCCACTACAGTATCAAATACTCCAAACTTACTGAAGAACTCCTGGGCAAAGGCCTGCCAGTTTGACAGTACTAGGCTGTTAGAGTCAAACCAGAGCAGCGCCATGTAGTGATCAAAGGCTATACCCTATAGATATGAGGCAGTGAAGGCCACATGTGAGCTCTCAAGCTGGAAAGTGAGGGGCTTAGCTTGGAACATGGTAAGACACTGGGTGAGGAATGTTCTCCATTTGCGGGGGTTGCAGCTGTGGAAGGGTTTGGGCTTCTGGATGTCGAGTTTGCCTTCACGCATCAGTGCATTGTGGGTGTTATCCTGTAGATTGGGGTTGTGAGGTGGGGGTGCAGTATTGTAGTAGTAATAGTAGTGGTTTCTCCTACTGCACTGTAGGGGGAAGGCATCTGTTGCTGGGCCCCATTCACTGGGAGGTCCACCATTAGGGGGTCCTCCGCCAGAAGGTAATCTGCCACTGAGAGGTGGTCCGCCGCCGGGAGGTGGTCCGTTGCTGGGAGGTGGTCCACCATAGTTTCCCGGGGGCAGTCTCTGAGCCCATCATGGGGGTGGGGGTCCTCCAGGGAGTGGTGGTCCTGGGTTGGCATTGAAAGGTCGGCCAGGTAGGGGTCCTAGGAGAGTAGAGGGTTGCGGAAGTCCCTGAGAAGGGGGTGGTTGTGGTGCGCCGGGGGCTGTGGGCTGCTGAGAGGGTGAAAGGTTGTTGAAGGGAGGGGGAGCATTGCTGTGGGGGTGGCATAGGTCAAAGTGGAGGGGGGACGGTTGCATTGAAATTCTGGGGTGGGAGCTCTATCAGGTAGTGCCAAACCACTGCCGGGGGCCTCTAGCTCATTAATATAAGAGAGGGTATGAATAGAGGCATTGTCATTGTTGGTGGGCAGGGGTTGGAGAGAAGTATTAGGGTGGAGACTGGTGGCAGCAGGTTGCCCCCACATGTAGAAGGCACTAAGGAGGGAGTTCATATGAGGGCGCGCTGAGAGACCAATAGTATGGGTGGCGGGCTGGTCAAAGAGTTCCCTGGTAAGGTTGAGGGCCTTCAGAATGTTGGATACTGCATTGAGCTCCCCCTGCTAGCAGGGTACTGAGGCTGGGGCAGGGTCCCAGGGCTTGGTCAGCTCCTTGCGCTGCATGTGAAATGATCATGCAGGGTCCATGGGATCCTCAAAGCACCAGGGAGTAGGGCTAGTGTGGATCTCATCTACCAGGGCATGCAGTTTATCCCAGAGACAGAGATCTACCTGTAGCATGTTCTGGATGCTCTCAGAGATGGCTCTACATAGGTAGAGCTTGTGGAATTCAAGGAGGTGATCAGCCCACTGCTCTGGGGTCCCAGAGAGGTCACTGTGTCCCAAGCTAATGAGGAGGGCACAGGTGGGTTTTGCAAACTCTGCTGGAGATATGCAAAGCAACTATAGAACCTCATCACACTGTTGGATGTAGGCTGTGATCCTTTGGTGGCCCAGGGGGGAGGAAGGTGTGTGACTAGGGGGCACTGCAGGAGGTCAAGGCCAGGGGAAGTAATATGTGTCAGGGTATCCCTGCGGAGGTGGGGGCAGGACAGGGGCAGGTTGGGCATAGTACTGGCCTGGGGCGAAGAAGGCAGCACTTGCGTGTACTGGGGCTAAAGGTGCCCAAGCATTGGGTGGTGTCTTCGGCATACCTCCAGGCAGGACCCGCCGATGAGTTCCTGCAGTGGCCTGCAAGGAATTGCATCGCCAGTCCTGGGGAATACCTTGGCTGATAGAGGGGCCATAGGGTACCTGAGTCTGATCTGGGGCCCAATATCTAGGGACAAGAGTGGGGTAATGTTTGATTGGGGAGGCCGGATATAGAGGCTGTGGGGTACTCATAGCATAGTAGTTTTCAGGCACAGGTCTTCTATAAGCATTGGTCTGATAGCCAGTGGGCTGGTAGGTGTGTGTGTAAGTGGCCATAGTGGATAGTAGAGTAAGGTGGAGAGTCTTGATATTATGTCAGGTTCTGCTGACCACGGGGGCTCAGTCTACTGGGCAAACCACCTTATGGCTAAGCACCATGTACACAAACACAGAGCACCAGAAGGAGTGCGAGGTGTAGGAGACCAAAGTAGGGCAGGGGGCAGTGTGTGGAAGAGTGCTGGTAGCACTGGTGGGTGAGATGAGTGCCGGAGAGGGTGAAGGATGAGTGCTGGGGGGTTGGTGCAAGTCTCGGGGGTGTAAGAGGATGAGACAAGCAAGTGCCAGTAAGTGAGTGAGTCCCGGAGATCAAGAAATAGTCAGACGTGGGGACTTAGTGAGTTCCAGGGATGGAAACAGAATTGGGAAAGTTAGATGACTAAAAGGGGAAGGAGTCAAGATAATGTAACAGAAGATGGAAACGATTAAGTCAAGAGAGAAACTGGGAACGGTGAGTCAAGAGAACTTAGAGTAGAGAAGAGAAAGGAGAACAACGAGATTAGATTAGGAGTACAAGATGAGTGGAGACAAGACAGGGAGATGAAACAAGATGAGTACAATGAAAAAAAAAGCAAGTAAAGTAACAAGACCAGGGCATGTGAGAAAACAAAACAGAGACAAAACACAACAGACAAGATAGGGTTACAGTAATATCAAGACTAGTGTACCTACTTACTACTCTGCACCTTATATACTATTTATTATGTATAGCCCAGGGATCAGGCCTGGGTTCCAGCAGCAGGTTGCAGCACTGGGCTTGGGATGAGACCCAGGGGCCGCGCGGATGGGGCAAGGTTAAGACATGTCGCACAGCACAGAGGTCTCGCACTGGAAATGCAGAGACACGCAGTGGTGGTGCAGTAAGGAGGGAGCAGAAGCGGGGCATGGTGTGTGGAGGTTGATGGCAGTGATGCATGATCATGATGCGTAATGGGGGTCTCGGCGTGGGTTGGGGGGTGATGGGTGGTGCTAGTGCTGATGTGATGTGATAGCTGAGACCTGGTGTTAATGTGGTGGTCACAGCAGTGATGGCTGGGGGAGTTGGCTGGGTAGCAGTCCAGACCCAGGGCAGTTGTAGGGGTGGTTCTGGGAGTGTTGGAGTCCCAGGGCTGGGGCTGAGTCCCAGGGGTTGGTAGCGGGTCATGACACCAATGACACAATGCCAATAGTTCATACTCACCAGCCAGATTCTTCTTCACTTCATCATGTGTAGTTTGTTCATCAAAATTCTGAGTCAGAACAAATTCTCAACCACTAAATCAAGCCTAAAAGATTGAAAGTGTCAATAGATTTAATTACAAGGCTATTTCCATAAAATAAAGGCACTTACATAGATGGCACACTTTGTGGCACCACAGCTAATATAACCAGTGTGGTTATAGGACTTATTCTGCTTAGATGCAACCTCACCATAAGTCCAATCAGTGGCAATTTTAATGAATTCCTCTTCCTCAGATGCCATAATAATAACCTCACCATCATTAAAGACAGTAGCAGTAGATCTGGTAAAAATATATTTTTGCATAGGTGGGTCTCAAGTCCATTGTAAAGCTGGCAAAGGAGGTGGTGGCATAGCTGAGTTACAAGGTCTAAATGCACTCTTTAGCATGACCATTGGAGGAGGAGGCATTTGTTTATTGGACTCATTGGAAGCAGTAGAACTAAGAACAGATGATTTTTTTGAGCTTGATGCAGGGATCAATGTGGTAGTATCAGCCCATGCACATTTAAGGCTCTTCTTCAAACTCTGAGTAGAGTTTGAATAGAGTGTCAAATTCTGAAATATACATTTATTTAAATATTGAATACTGGAAATAAGCTAAGAACTTACTGAATAATGAGTGTTGGATTCAGATTGAATGATTACAATTTGAATCTTGACAATAAAAGCTTTGATATTGGATTCCATAGTAAGCTTTTGTTGGTGGAACTCTTCAAACATTGCATAAAGAGGCTTGCTGTGGTCGAAGTGACTCAGAGAAGCATAGTCATTGCTAGCACCACTACAATCAGCCAAAAGTCAAATGTTTGCCCTGAGCCTTTGTTAAAAAGTATCTTGATATCTGATTTATAAATATACATATCATGTCAACTCCTCAGCTTCAGCATTAGACCTATGATAATCATCCTTTGCTTGCTGAAGTAGTTTATCCAAACATGCTTTCATTTCTCTCATTTTGTCAAAGGTTCAACAAACATGCATACCTGGCTGTACCTATGATTAGTTTTTTGTTAGTCTTTTGAAATTGCTCCAAAAACAAAACTGCAACTTACTTCAACAAGTTTTGATCTTTCATCATATTGCCATAGTGCTGCAATAATAGTAATACCTTTGTCCTCTTCTAGAAGCTTGGCCTCAGCCTTCTTCTGCTGCTGTTTAAGATTGATTTGCTGAGCTTGTGAAAGGTTATTGAATTTATTGCTCAAGCTTGTTGTCTGAACTGTTTGAGGATGTTCCATATGAAGCCTTGTATCAGAGGCTTGAGTGTAATGAGTTTCAGCAAAAGATATAATATCTGAAGCTAAGGCTGAAACTGCCTGAGGAGTAGTAGCTTCACTATCAATTCCAGAGTTCAATGATATTGTGTCATAAGCCAACAGAGTTGCTACACCAGGAAGGACAAAGATTTCATGCAGAACATAAGGTTGCTTTCCTGTTAGATATTTAGTTTCACAATAGCTATATGTTTAATAATAATAACTTATGGTAGAAGTCAACACAGCTGTTACAAATTCTAGCAGAGATTCTATTATAGAGTAGACCACAGCTAGCACATTGAGGCTTGTCCTAAATGATAAGGGTCAATCAAAGGCTCAAAGTGATAAAAACATGAATGTTCTTAGTACATTTATAGCTTGCAATTCAGGTGCAGAAAGACCAGGTTTGCAAGACTTACATCTCAAACAAATATCACCATCCAAATGTGAAAAGACAAACAAGCAGATTTTGCATGCAGTCATCTGGGTAAGAGGAGCTGAGCCACTGTTGAATTGCTTAAGTGCTAAGCTTTTTATCTTACTGAACAGTAACAATCAATTGAAACAGTAACACAATAATATTTGAATCTAACTTGTAAATATGTAAAAACCAACTAATATGAGGAGAGACTCATAGAACTACAAGTGGGTACTCATAGAAATACAAGTGGGTACAGTTCCTTAAAAACATGCCAGACATTATCAAATGTCAAATCCTGGACTTCTAATGTTTCATAAGCTGCCTCTGCATGCTTTGCAAATTCAGGAGTTAAGAATGCAAGAAGCTGGTCTCCACTCATCTCCTTTTTAATCTCCTGGATAACATCAAGATCCACTAAAAGGAGACAGTTTTTACCACCCCACCACTCTAGAAACTTGAATGCTGTATTACATGATATTCCAGATGGACTAGGTTTATTTGCATTCTTGTGTGACTTAAATGCATTTCTCTCTTTTATAAACTGCTTGAGGACCTTTTGTATAAGCTTAGCCCAGAGCCATTGGCATAATTCTCTATAATTAATGATAGGTCATTAATGTATTTTATTACATATTAATTTGAATTGGACTTACTGATGATTCTCATCATCTTCATTATACCATCCCTCAACCTTCCCCCTTTTAAACACATCAATAGCATTCTTTTCCTAGTCTATCTGCAGATGCCTCCAAGAATGTTCTATAACAATGTTATGAACACTTTGAAGATACATATGAGCAGGAAGCTCATCTAATTGAACATCAGAGTAAAAGATTTTACTAGCATAAATATAAGTAATGTTTGTTCAATTATAAAATTTACTTACCATAGAGCATTCTGGAGTCCATACAGGAGTGTAGTTTCCAAACCACAATCTGTACACAGTTGAAGTGAGATACCTACTTAAGAAGATTAGTACAATTCAATAGATAAGAAACAAAGACTTACCTCCATATTCTTCAACACAACAAAGGAACAAGTATCCAATAATAATATTATACTGGTTACTTATAGCAATGTTAGCATAGAGCTATGTTCCAGTAGCTTTGTCAACAAAGCTATAGAGAGGAAACCCAATTTTGTAGAGTTTGTCATGGCTATTGCATGACCATCTTTCATGAATTCCTAATGGTACCTTGGGATAGCAAAGAATCTTCCATGCAGTGGGATTCTGTCACTCAAAGCCTTTAGCATCATGAATTTTCATAGTTTCACATATGAATTCTCATGGTAAATGTTCACTCTTACAAGATACAATATACTGATGGATTGTATATGGTCCAGCACAACCAGCAGGATCAAGATCAAGTTGCTCAAGAACAAGCTGTTCTACTTCTTGATGACTTTTATTCCTGAGATTTATCCTACTGCCAACCAAGCCATTATAGCTACAAGCACATTTAATGGAACTGGCACTAAGAATGGCCATTATTCATGAGCCACTTTCATATCCTAGTATAAAGTCATAGACTTACCTCAATTGAATGCCATGATCATGAGCAAGGTGTTGAGCAATTTCCTCATTAGATTCCATAAGTTGCTCATGATACTCCTTCAAGGCTGCAACCAGATGTGGGTCATCTTTTTAACTATATAAAATTTGAAGAGAATGTAAACAGACATGAATTATAGAACTGACCTTTAGTACCATGTTGATTGTTGCCAGTTGGATTATGGTTGTGTGAATTGGACATAGCTGAAGTACTTGAGACACTGAAGAGCAATTTGTTGTGTTGTCCTTTTAAAAGATCTCTTATTGTAGCTAGATTCTCATACTTGTATGGAGCACATAGAATTGACCAAAACCATGCATTAAAAGCATGTTTAACTTACTAGTAACATACTCAATTACCTTTAACCTCTAGACATACAGAGAGTAATTACTTATGACCCTTAAACACATTGAAAAAGCTAAATAGTGCATGTTGAAGAAACTTTCCAAGCTTTATAATTATATCTCAATCTTGAACATAAGACAAACATGAGGCATTAAAGCACTTATAGTAAACTCAAGTTAGTATTAAGTCATCCTATATGAATCTGAAAGTTAATACTCCTTGAAACATGTTTTGACCATGAAGCTTTATAGTTGTATTTAGATCTTGAACATGAGACAACCTCAAGGTATTACAGCACCTGTAGTAGATTGAAGTTAGTATTAAATCATTCTATATGAATTCAAAAGTTAGTGCATCTTAAACATGTTTCAATCAATTAGTATCATGAAGCTAATAATAGTATGTAGTAATCATAGTCAGCATTTATTTCAAGT
The DNA here is from genome assembly GCA_018851325.1 of Termitomyces sp. DKA19. Classification (NCBI taxonomy): domain Eukaryota; kingdom Fungi; phylum Basidiomycota; class Agaricomycetes; order Agaricales; family Lyophyllaceae; genus Termitomyces; species Termitomyces sp. DKA19. The sequence continues at coordinate 3,332 of JABCKS010025429.1, read as the reverse complement.
CATAATGGTTAGTGTCTGAATCATATGAATCAGATAGTAGTTAGTAGTAGTAGGAGTATAGTCAATATTCATTATACTTACTAGGAATAGTTAGTAAAGTCAATAGAATTAGTGACTACAAGACTTACCTTTTAGGACTTATATCAGTCAAAGACACAATACTAGATACCATGGAAGTTAGTAAAGTCAATAAAAACAGTGATTGAAAAGCTTACCTTTTAGTACTTATAATGGTCAGTAATACAGTACTAGATATCACAGAAGTTAGTGTTGGTCAAAGACACAATACTAGATACCACAGAAGTTAGTAAAGTCAATAAAAACAGTGATTGAAAAGCTTACCTTTTAGTACTTATAATGCTCAGTAATACAGTACTAGATATCATGGAAGTTAGTAAAGTCAATAGAATTAGTGATAAAAAGACTTACCTTTGAGGACTTATGACAGTCAAATACACAATACTAGATACCACAGAAGTTAGTAAAGTCAATAAAAACAGTGATTGAAATAGTCAGATACATAGTATACTAGATACCATTGAAGTTAGTAAAGTCAATAGAATTAGTGACTACAAGGCTTACCTTTTAAGACTTATGTCAGTCAGATACATAGTATACTAGATACCATGGAAGTTAGTAAAGTCAATAAAATTAGTGACTACAAAGCTTACCTTTTAGTACTTATAACAGTCAGAGATACAGTACTGTTAGATTCATCAAGTGAACTCAGCACAGACAGTGAAGACAGCATGTCTGTGACATCAGATTATAGTGAGAGTGAGGAAAGCATGACTTCTAAATTATCCAACTGGGAAAGAAAGTATAGGAGGAGTGGCACAGGAAAGAGAGGCTACACTTCCAGGGAATCCAAGAGGAGAAGAGAACTGATGAGATCCCTAATCAAGCCAACCCCCCCATCTAAGTATGGTGGAGAACCAGACTTGCAGGCCTTCTTACAATTTATGACCTACTGCACATTCTACATAAAGTATGGACTAGTGCAGAAGGAGCACCAGATGCTGGTAGTATCAGAGTTCCTTATTGAGAGAGCTTGGAAGTTCTACTCACAGGAAGCATCACAATGCCCAGAGGATTAGACCATGGATAGGTTCTTTAAGGAACTGTTTAATGACTGCTTTCCAGTTAACTATCATAACAAACAGAGAAGTAAACTGCTCCACTTACATCAGGGAAAGATGATAGTGAAAGATTATGTTAGAGAACCCCAAGAACTCTTTACCATTATGGGGGCCACCAATAGCAAAGAAAAGGTCATAAAGCTTTTTAATGGTTTCCAGCCATCTATACAATGTGAACTATACCACATGGGCCTGAACCCAGAAACATCCAAATGGAAAAGGGTTGTGTTGAAGGCAGAGTTCATTGAGATGGCTGAGGCTGTAGATATAGACCAAGGAACCTCGGGCAGGGGTAGCCAATATAGTTGACAGGAAGACTGTCAGGAGGAAGGGCAGAACCCCAGGTCAGACCAAGGATGTAGAGGCAAAGGGCATCCTGGTCAGCCCAGTGGAGAGAAGAGGAGCAAGTCTCCTCCTAGTTTGGGAAAAAGAACAGGCACATCAGAGTATCCTGTAAAACAAGCATCAGGCCATCACAATAACTACTGAAACCAGAAGGCTAAGGGATATAAGTCCTGGAAGCCAGAGGAAAAGAAACAGCTAACCAAGGAGCAAGAAGAGGAGTATAGGGCTCAGGACTGCTGCTTCAGCTGTGGAGAGTCTGGTCATTTTTCCAGAAACTGCCCTAGGAACAAAAATTTCCAATCATCACAGGTGGGAAAGCCCCCTGGGCTGAAATTGTACAGCATGAGGGTGAACCTGTGTGAGACTGACTGATTGAGGGAAGAGGCTCTGGGTAATATCATGGAGGGACTCACATTGGGAATGATGACTTTCCAGAGAGTCAAAGAAAACAACTACAATGAGGAGTTGGTGCTATATAGGTAGCAGGTAGAGAGGGGAACATACCTCACTCTGCAGAGAAACAATGTTAAGACTAAGGATGTGGGTTGGAAAGTACCAAAGCCCCTGGTCATAGTAATCAAGCTTGATAGCCACCCTGTATATGCATTGCTGGATTCTGGGTCATTGAGGGACTTTGTATCCACTACCACAGTAGAACAGCTCAAATTGTCAAAGGTTAAGCTGAGCAAACCTGTGCCTGTGCAACTGGCAGTACAGGGCTCAAGGTCAAGGGTGAATTATAGTGTCACTGCCTACTTCAAATATCAGGAAATTATGGGGCCATGATATTTTGACATGATGAACCTGCAGGGGTATGATATTATACTGGGTACACCATGAATATACCAACATAAAGTGACCTTTGGCTTGAACCCAGCTAGGGTTGTGGTAGGAAGCACCAGTGCATCTCCACTGATAGAGGGCCTAGGGGTATCCAGGCTGGCATCTCAGACAGTCCAGACCTATAAGAATAACCTGGAGTTGGTAAGGGGGGAATTGTGGGAATATGCCACCTCATTGTGTAGAGAAGCAGAAAATACCCCACTTCCACCACTATGGGCTATTAATCATGAAATCCCCCTAATAGATGTAAATAAGATTTATCCTTGGAGGCCCTCACAGTGTCCAGAGGCCCTGAAACCTTAGTGGAACATGAAGTACACAGCATATGTGAAATCTGGCCACTGAGAAGTGATGATGGCAGGCAATGCTTCACCCATAATGTTCCTAAAGAAGCCAGGAAAAGTTGGCAAACCACCATGGTTGAGGATAGTAAGTGATCTGCAGGCTAGGAATGCCAACACTTACAAGAAATCCTTGCCACTTTCAGACATGGAAGGAATATTGCAACAGGTGGTACAAGCCAAGTACTGTTCTATCATAGATGGCCAGAATGCATATGAGCAGATCTGCATTAAGCCAGAACATGTGGAGAGGATGGCAATGACAACACCTGATGGCAACATGGTTAGTCATGTAATCTAGCAAGGTGACTGCAATGCTCTGGCTACATACCAGGCACTCATGAACTACTTGTTTGCAGCATATCTGGGTAGTTTTATGAATGTCTATCTTGACAATGTTGTGGTTTACTCAGATAACCTGGAGAAACATGTGAGGCATGTCAAAATTGTATTAGACCTATTGAAGAGGAAGAGCCTATACCTGAATGAACAAAAGTTGAACTTCTTGTGTCATGAGATGAAGGTGCTCGGGTGTGTGGTTGATGATGAAGGGATCCAGATGGATCCTGACAAGGTGGATGCATTAGTCAAGTGGAAGACACCCACTAATTGGGACTTACTCAGAGGATTCCTTGGTGCTGCAGGTTATTTGGCTGATGACATT
>JABCKS010025428.1:0-15825 GCA_018851325.1 Termitomyces sp. DKA19 | reverse complement strand
ACGAATAGATATCCCCGGAATCACTCTGCTCCCACGCTGATTGAGACTTCGCGGCACCGTGGTTCACGCTCCCATGCCACAAAGATAGACGCGGACTTGAAGGGAACAGCAGGTGGCGAAGAGTGAGAAATAGAGTCAAGAAAAATGATTGCATGAGTCAAGTAGGTGTATTCTCCATTAAAACATACCCGAGAGACCCAGGAGGAGCAAGCCTTACATTGAGGAGTGTTGGACACCTATCATGCCACCGGAAAGCTTGCACATTGTTCATCATCACATCTCCCTTTAACACTTTCATAATCACTGTATGATACCTTCAGTTATTCATACTAGACTGAAGATAAGTTCTTAGTTCTGCATCATCGTTCACTTGTTTACTCATATCATATTAAATTAGAAATGCTCTTATTAGGTATGGTATGCTGATATTAGTCATTTATACTAGACTGAGGAATTGTTCTTATTAGGTGCTTTTGACTTAGGGTTCTAACAGCATCCCCAAAGCAGAAATGCACACACAAACAAACTTAATCAAGTGCAGAGCCAGTAGAAGTAACCCCTGCAAATAAAAAAGTTGATGAGGTCCCAAAGGTTGAGATGTAGACTATCATTGAGCTGTTGAGTTACGAGAGCAACAGAGGAATGAGAATGGAGTCAAATAATGCATACAGTTAGAAAATCCTTCTATAAACCAATAGGCCAATGCTATGCACAGAATACTACTCAATTCAGAGCTGAGAATGTTGGAACCTGAGATAAATGGCCACCATGAGCACATCACATATTGACATCACTCTATCACAATCACCCTCACTAATATCACACCCCATTGTGAGGAAGTGAACAAAAGACATATATACATATATAGATTGACTATATACAGTTGGACACCCTCAGTCATTTATACTACAGACTGAGAATGAGTTGCCATTTCATATAGTTAACTAAATATTGGTATTGACTGTACCTACCAGATTAGATACTGACTTATGTCTGTATATTCTTGAGTACAAAATACAGTTATTTGTATTAATACTACAGACTGAGGATTAGACACTGACTTGTGTCTGTATATTCTTAGGTATACAATCCAGATTATAATAGAGAAAACTCAGCAACTTACCTAGATTGGAAGATAATGAAAATGAAATATTCTTTGTAGGAAATCCATGAAGCAGTCCCTTGTTTAACCCACTTTCTTGCAATGTAAACGAAGGTTTTAAAGTGTTAGAACCCTCACTCAGTTAACTGTTTATCTGACAAGTCTGTAAGGAAATAGTTCCTCAGACCAATGTATAATCGACTGCATATCTACTGTACCTGACAAGTCCATAAGTAGATAGTTCTAGTGAGAGTAATGTGAGTATGTGGGTGCAGACTTGTAAGTATGCTAGAACTCACCCTCAGACCAATGTATGATTGACTGAGGGTTTGTATGTAAGGTAGTTTTATATATGTATTTCTGGACAATGGTAGTAGTATTTGTGTCCCAGAGCCAATAAGCAGCTTACTTAATACATCAACTCTTACTCCATGGTACACTGGAAGGCTGCCATATGCCTAGTCTACTACTTAAAGGGAACTCACAATCTCAAACTGGTTCTTGGAGGCAAAGGCAAGCCTGTTAACCTCACAGGATTCACAGACTCAGACTGGGCAAATTGTTTAGATACATGATAGAGCATTGGCAGCTATGCCTGAAGCCTAGGCTCTGGCTTGATCTCATGGGCAGCATGAAAACAAAAATCTATAGCAGCCTCATCATGTGAGGCTGAGTATATAGTGGAATTCAAAAGCATCCAGGAATGTATATGGCTACATGCTCTACTGAAAGGTATTGGATACAACACTACATTGACTCCCACACCAATCCTATGTGACAATAATCCCACAATTAACTTGTCAAAAGACCCTACACTTCATGCATGCATCAAATACATAGAGATTAAGTATTACTTCCTTTGTAAATGCATCCAGTTCAATGAAATATGTATTTGCTACATCAATACAAAACATACCATTGCAGACCTATTCACAAAAGCACTGGCCACCCTACTATTCATTCATTTACATGCATTACTAGGCCTTCAGTAAATGCCACAGTCATAGTAGGAAAGAACACTACTTATGGCAAGATTTCTGGTGAGGAGGAGTGTTGGTATTTAATGATATCACCATCAAGTTTGACTCTATATAGCCAGTTTTTGCTACCCACTAATAGCAGGCTGATCAGGGAAGGAGTCAACCTCTGAGCCAGTTTGCTTATGATAGAGGGGGTGAAGGTTGCCCAGGATGGAACTCACCTGGAAGTGATCATATTTCCTTACTAGGCAATATCTGGGCAGGTTGAGATGGTGATGTACAGCAGATAGCCTATGAGGGATCTGTATGGAGTCTTCTCTAGGAAAACTGTCTCATTGCATGTTAGAGATGACCTGTCAACTTTGCAAAGCTTTTTGTCCTGGCTCTATATGAAGGGATAGTGGTGTTGCATCTGGGGAGGGCTTGACTAGGCAGTTGTCATGATTCTATTCAACAGCAATGCCAAAAATAAAACAAGGGATTCCAAGATCAGACACTGTCCAGACAGACCAAAGCTGGTTTTTAAACCATTTGTTTTCATCCCTATTACTCACAATAGACAGGAAATTATCAACATGAACTGTAGCTATGACTGTGCCTGTGCTAGCCTCTCAATAGTATACATATGATTCACAGGGAAGGTGAGTAGAGCCCTATAACAGCATGTTATTGTTGAGTGTGCCATTCCAGATACATCCAGCTTGCTTCATACCATAGAGTCCCTATAGTAGGCACTATACTCAGCCTTCCTTATTGGGCTCTTCAAATCCCTCAGGTTGGTCCATACACTATACCTCTTCTTCAGGGAGCAGGCCATACAGAAATGTTGTTTTAACATCAATTTAAGCAGTTTCCCATCCCTGAGCAGCAGCTAAGTGGAGCAGTACATGCCATGATTCTATGTATGCAGTTGGTGAGGTGGTTTTAGTAAGCACTTATTGGCATACAATGTGGAAGCTCCAATAGCAGAGTGAGAGGTGTTGTTACAAGTAAACTCAGCAAGGGGAAGCTCTGCATGCCAGTCATTTTGTAAATAATTAACATAAAGGCAGAGGTACTGTTCCAAAGTCTGGTTTACTTATTCAGTTTATCATTGATCTCTTAGTAATAGGTAGTTGTAAGGTTGGTTTTAATGTCTAGAGCCTTGTATAGTGATTGCCAGAATCAGGAGACAAATAGGGGGCCATAGTCAGAGATAATGTCATTCAAGAGTCCATACTTGGAGAAAATATGCTTGAGGAATAGCTTGGCAAACTCTGGAGCAATGTTAGTGGTGTGGCAGGAGATAAATAAGGCTTGCTTGGTCAGTTGGCAAATAACCATGAGAATTGCATTGAAGTCTTTGGATTTGGAGAGCTTAACAATATAGTCTATTGATATCATGGACTAGGGGTGGCAGCTGATTGGAGAGGGGCTCCAGTGGGCTGTAGTGATGGTGGCAGGGTACTTTTGCCCAAAGACATGGTTTGTAAGCCCATATTATTGCATGACATCCTTCTTTATTCCTGGCCAAAAGTAAGTCTGGAAGATGAGTTGGAGAATCTTACAGATTTCTGGGTGTCCCTGGGGTTTATGGTCATAGTGCTGCTAGAGTATGTCAAGGTGGATGAACTAGTGGTCCAGAGCATATATCCTTCCTTCCTAGAGTAGGAGGTAATGGTCTGAGGATAGTATGAAGGGTTGTTTGGCTGCTGATTAGTCAGCAGGGTTGCTTTGGGGGTTGTTCTGGGTGAAGAAAGTATCCAGAGACACATTTTAATCCAGGGCCTATTCTAAATCTTATTTGCACATAGGGCCTTCCAGTCTTTAGTGGAGTCTGAAGCATTGTCAGAGTCCTAGGAGTTTTTGGGTTTGGTATCCAGAGCTTTGTAGAGATTTGTAGCATTGAGCTGGGCAGGTGAGCAAGTTTCTAGTAGTTGATTGGTGCTGAAGACCCTCATCCTAGGGGGGGAATAGGGTGTAGGGTTGGTAGGGGCTACAGAAGGGAATGGTTAATTGCTGTTGGATGCTCTAAGTTGCCAGTTGGTGTTGCCAAAGGTGTTTCAGGTGGGTCAGGGGGCTGTATTTTTGCTCTAGCCCTTACCAATAGCTTTGATCAACCTATGTAACAAGTACTTTGTAGCCATTGTACATAGTTTGTTTAAATGCAAAGCAGAGGGTGTCTTGAATGCATTGGGATAGAGCATAGTAGAGGGTGAACTGGAGGGCATTGTAGTTCCAGCCAGTCTCATAGGCTTCTTGTTCAAACTAGACAATAAAAATGGTGAAGCATTTGTTGTCATGTATCCAGAGGTGGAAGAGGTTTTCCTCTACTTCTACTATAGTGTCAAATACTTTGAACCTACTGGAGAATTTCTGAGTAAAGGTGAGCCAGTTGGAGAGCACAAGGTTGTTGGGGTCAAACCAAAGTAATGCCATATAGTAGTTAAAGGCAATGTCCTGTAGATATGAGGTGGGAAAGGCCACCTATGAGCTCTTAAGTTGGAAGGTGTTGGAATAGATATACTTAGTCTATGTAGAATAGACTATATTCCATGTAATTTACCTATTGGATTAGATATAGTATTTTGGGATGAGCTTATATCTAATGTGGGTAGATAGATCTTATACACCTCAGTCCATGTAGAATAGACTGAGGTGTATCCAATCCCCAATCTGTCCCCTTAGATGCAGCTATACAGCCACTATGCCTCTCCTTCCTAATCTGGTCTCTGTATCTTGTGCAGCTCCTTCCAATAAAAAGTGATAGGCTTAGCTTGGAATAAAGTGAGGCATTATATTAGAAAAATCCTCTACTTCCAAGGGTCATAGCCAGTGCAGGATTTGGGTTTGGATATCAAGCTTTCCTTCCAAAGCCAGTGCATTACAAGTGTCATTCTGAATGTTCAGATTTTGGGTTGGGGTCCAGCATTATATTAGTAGTAGTAGTTGTCTCTGTTACTACATTGAGGGGGAAAGTTGTCCATAGCCAGGCCCTATCTACCTGGAGGTCTGCTGTTGGGAGGTCCACTACCCATAAACAGGCCAGCATTATCTAAGAGAAGTCCCAGAGCCCAGCAAGAAGGAGGGGGTTCCTTGGAAGTCATTGGTCCAAAACTATTAGCATCAATGGGTTGGTTAGGTAGGAGAATTGGTGGGAGCTGGAAATGATTAGTGGAGAAAGGGAGCCTGAATGCTCCTGGGCCCAGGGGCTGACATGGAGGAGTCAGGGGATTTTGGTGGAGTAGGGGTTTGTTTAGGGAGATGTTACCATAGGGAGCATAGAGGTTGAAGTGGGGTGGTCTGTCTTAGAAAGGATCTGAAACTCCATGACAAGGGGCAGGTTCTTTCTTGGAGTTCTTAGGTTTATCAATATTGGAGAAGATGTGGTGGAAAGCAATATTATCATTGGCAGAGGGCTATGGGGCTCTCTGGGTACAGGGATCAGGCTTAGTAGGTTGTTCCCAAGTGCAGAAGGCACTAAGGATAGTGTTTGTCCTGGGGCAAATGAAAAGGCTCAAAGTGTAAGCAGTAGGTTGGTTGAAGAGCCCCCTGGCAGGGTTGAGGGATTTCAAAATGTTGAACACAGTGTCAAGTTCCTTCTGCTCACTGGGAATGGGGGCCAAGGCTTCAGTTTATACTCTAGTGGGTTCTCCTCATTATATATGAAAGAAGTGGATGGGTTTCAAAGGGTTCTCAAAGCATTGGAGGTTTCAGCTGGTGTGGATTTCTTTAACCAAGATGTGGAGCTTGTTCTGAAGGTTAGCATTGATTCCCAAGGTACTTTGAATAGCTTTGGGGAGGGTACCCTATAGGTAGTCTTTATGAAAATTGAGGAGGTGATTTGCTCATACCTCTGGAGTTTCAGCAGTGTTATAGTGCCCAAGGCTGACAAGGAGGGTATGAGTGCATCTTGCAAACTCTATAGGGGAGAGGTAGAGAAAGTGGAGCACTTTATTGCACTATTAGATGTAGGCTTTGCTGTCTGGGGAAGGGTAAAGCTTGTGCAGGGAGTTGGAGCCAAGAAGAGGGGTAGCTGTTGAGTTGTTCCAAAGGGATCACAGAGGGCTCAGAGGTGCAGTAGGGTGTGGGTAGGTGGAATAATACATTGGGGGAAGATAGACAGAATGTGGTAGGGCTGGAAGTGCTCCAGGTAGTCCTCTGAGATATAAGCAGGGAAATGTCCCATCAGCAGGAAGTGCCAAGTGGATATTCTCTGACTGATAGAGAGAGTGTAGAAGGCTGGGTTTAGATTCAGAGTCCAGTGATGGGCAGTGTAGAAATCCAATGGTGGTTCTAAATAAAACAAGGCATAGTGATTTTCGGGGACCAGCCTTCTGTAGATGTCAATTAAGTAGCCAATGAGGTTGTATGCAATGTTATATATAGACATTGGGAACAGAGTAAGGAGGAATCTTGATATTATGTCAGCTTCTGCTGACTATAGGAGCTTAGCTTAATTGGGCAAGTTCTTGCTAGGTAGATACAATGTCCTGCACTTATGACCTAGTATTCTGGAAAGGTCCAGGCTTTGGATACTTGTGACAATAAGCTACAGGGAGGTGGTTCAAGCAAGTCTGAGATGGTCTGGGGAGGTCTTAGAGAGGATATGATAAGAGTTGACCTAGGAGCTGTGTCAAGTATAAGTCCAGGGCAAGTGGGGGTTACATGGACAGCAGAAGTGGGACCAGATTGATGGGAGATCAATTGACATTGATAGATGCTAGAGTTGATTGTACAACAAGTTCTGAGTTAGTTATGAATGTTTTGAGTCATAAAAATATAAACAGAAATATAAACAGAGAGTCAGAACCTAGGCACACTTGAAGGGGAATAGAAATTGATGAGACAAGAAAGAGTCAAGACAAGACAGAAATAAGAAGGAGATGGATTTATGGAACACAAGACTGTTAACAAAGATAGAGACAAAACCAGGAGATATATAAATGTAAATGGAAGAATATTAGTAATGTCAAGGCTACTGTAGCAGATACTGCTTTATAACTTATATACACTACTAATTATGAGAACTGCTTTAACAACTGCAGGTTGGGTGGCAGAGCTCATTAGAGCTATGTGGGGTCAACCAGTGTTGGCTCTGATCAGTCAGTAGGCCACAGTAGTATAGGAATGTAGGACACACTATGGTTGTCAAGCTGTTCTGAAGTGGTCAGATAGGTTGTGGTGGCCAGTTGAGGATATGTACCAGAGTCAGGGAGATTATCAGGGATTTAGCAACATTGGGACAATTTTCCAACTACTATCAGAATTTCCAATGGATTGCTAGGTGGCTCCTTGCTAATGGCAAACTTTACCAAAATGAAGAACATTGCTTATTCCAGCAAGGTATCCCCACATTGCTATGGTCTAAAATCATCTGCCAGCTTGAAATCACACTTCCTGATCACCACTCTGAAGATCCTTATAATGTGGAACAGGTCTTTGAAGGTGCAAAATAGGTATTAAAGAGTACTGACATGGCAACCACCAAGTCTACTGCTACTGCCATGTCTGTTGCTAGCACTCTCAGTATCATTCCAGCACCCACCATTTTTGCTATGCTGCCCCCTGCCCCTAAATGCGAAGCTATTGAATTAGCAACAACTACAGCAATTGTTAGCACCCTGGAATGCCTGGAAGTGCTTTTTGCTAACAGTAGTCAGCCCCACCAGCAAAATCAGTTCAACAATGCTTGCCACTTTTGTGGTAAATATGGTCATACTATGGTATAAGGTACTTGTATCCAACTAGAACATATGATCCAGCAGGGCAGAATCCATTGAAATGCTGAAAGCAAGATTGTCTTACTGTCTGGTGCTATGATCCCAAATTATTTTGGCAAACAGCTTTATAAGGATCATATCAAGGAATGGCACTGCTTAAACTCTGGACAGATTATTACTGGCAGACTCTCATCCAATGCTAACCCAGACTCTGAGCAAGCAACTATGCAGCAGTTACTAATCCATGAGGTACTACAGCAGGACATTGCTACCAGCAGATTGCTAACAAAGGATGAGTATATTGAGGCCTTGGAACAAGAATTATTTGCCCTGCAATGAGCTGGTAAAAAGTTTGACAGTGTACAGGTTCCCCAAGCTCCTTACTGAACCACTAGCAACAAGGCCCCCATTCCACCAGTGACTAGTGACACACTGGCAACTACCCCTTCCCCTAACCCAAGCACTGACTCCTACTGCTAAGCCAGTTGACAAAGGCAAAGCACCAGAACAATCTGTTGCTAAGGATTTGCCACCTGTTGCTAAGCCCATCAAACCTGTTCCCCAGCCCCCAGTATATCCATTTTCTGGAATCCCTGCTCACTATGCCCCACCTGCCAACAGGAATTTCACCACTCCGGATTGTCATAACAATGCTGCTTACAGGACAATGCCCCCCATTTATAACATTGAACAATCCAAGACTGTTTTCAATTGAGTTTTAAGCACCCAGGTCACAGTTTCAGTTGGCAAGCTCTGCTCAATGGCACCAGACATCAGAAATCAGCTTAGGACCACTGTTACACCCAAGCAACAAGCAGGAATGAGTGTTAACATGGTACAGGACCCTAGCAATATATTTGAAGAAGTGTTACCAACATTTGCTATGGATGAGCCATTGTTTTTGCTAAGTTCCAGTACCAGTACCACTAACAGACTCACCTCAGCCCAGGCCAAGGTCTCTTCAATTGACCCAGTAGAAGCCTACATTGAGTTGCTACCTCCTAGGGAGGAACCAGTAGTTTTAATAGTTGTAAAGGATTCTCAGTCACTAAGGTCCATCATAATGCTAATCAACAACTGAGAAGAAATAGAATGTATCATGGATAGCAGGTCTCAGATTATTTCCATGTCAGCAGAAGTTGCTAATGATCTTGGCTTATCCTATGATCCCAGTATCATCTTGAATATGCAGAGCACTAATGGCACATTGGATAAATTGCTAGGACTTGCCAGAAACATACCCTGTACCATTGGCAACTTGACACTATATCTTCAGATTCATGTATTATGGTCCCCCACCTATGACATCCTCCTTGGTTGACCCTTTGACATCCCTTGCCAAAAGTGTGGTCAATACTCTTAGCAACATCAAGACCACCATTATGGTTACAGACCCCAATTCAGGCATGCAATGCACAATACTGACATTTCCCCACAGGAAATATAAAAGAAACAATTGTCAAAAGGTTCGCTATGAGACAGAACTGCCATGGTCCTTTCAACGCCAATCAGAATAGTGACAATGCTAACAACTTAGTGACTATTATTAGCTATGACCATGCAACTGGTCTAGCAACTTGTATAGCTTCTTGCAATTTGGATGACAATATTTTACTTACAACATCTTGCACATATACAGACCCTACTTTGGCATACCTTTACACCACTGCTAGTGACCTTTGCTCTTCTTTGCTACCTCCTTGTTCTTATTTTGTTTCCACTGATATTTCTAACCCTTTGATTCTTGAACAGACTTCACCCCTCAATACTTGTATTACAGACATTGCACCTACCTATGTTAACATTCCTTTCCCTGCACAGTATATTGCTAATGATCCCACCAAAAGAAAAGGAGTACAGGTGAAGAAGAAATACAAGCCAGTCACTATGAAGATCAAACCTGTTGCCAGCCAAGTTAGCAAAGATTTTAGAATCAAGCAACAAATCCTTGGCAATCCACTAGCAACTATGCTGCTACTCAATCTGAACCCTCCCCCATTCATACCAACTCAACAATTCACTAGTGACTGACAAGCAACATTTGTTAAGGACCATGATACTGGCTTTCTCACTAGTGATGAACTGAATGTCCTTGTTGACCTTATCACTAAGCAGGAAAAGGCTTTTGCTTGGGAAGACTCTGAATGAGGAAGCTTTTGCTCTGATTTCTTTCCCCCAGTCAGGATACCAACAATTCTCCATGTCCCCTGGGTTCAGCATAATTGCCCTATTTCCCCAGGACTCAAGAAAGAAGTATGCAAGATCATCCATGACAAGATTAAGGCTGGCATCTATGAGCCCTCAAACTCTGCTTATCGATCTCACTGGTTTTGTGTCCTCAAGAAGAGTGGTAAGCTCCGGATTGTACACAGTTTAGAGCCACTAAATTATGTCACTATTTGCCATTCTGGAGTACCCCCTTTCCCAGATCATGTTACCAAGTCTTTTGCTGGACAAATTTGTGGAGCAACACTAGACCTCTTTGTTGGTTATGATGAGCAACTAATTGACCTGGCCTCCCATAACTTAACAGCATTCCAGACCCCATTTGGTGCTCTCCATTTAGTGACCCTACCAATGGGTTGGACCAACTCAGTACCAATCTTCCATGACAACATTACCTTCATCCTGCAGCCCAAGATCCCCCATAATGTACTCAGTTTTATTGACAACATTGGTGCTAAGGGTCCCAAAGACTGGAAGCTTGTTAACAGTATTCCTGCTAAGCATTCTGCTAACCTAAACATTTGCTTAGCTCTCTGGGAGTTCTTTGAGCTTCTTAACCAGATTCTTCAGCAAATGAAGTACTGTGGTGGTACATTTTCTGGTCACAAGCTTGTCTTATGTGCCCTGACATTCAAGATCTCAGGACATGTTTGCATGCTTAGTGGTCAAGTTCCAGACAAAAGTTGCTTAGCCTTGCTTGAGTGATGGGGTCCTTGTGAGTTGCTATCTGAAGTTAGAGCCTTTTTGGGCATGGTCAGTATCCTTAGGATTTTTGTTAAGAATTTTACTCATCACACTAATGACTTAACAAAACTCACACATACCAGCATTCCTTTCGAGTTTGGTCCTGACCAAGTTAATACCCAGCAAAACCTCATTAACACTCTCAAAGATGCTAAGCCCCTAGTCCCCATTGACTATGAATCATCTGACCCCATTATTTTAGTGGTTGATACATCCTACATTGCTATAGGTTACTACCTCTGTCAGTGTCATAGCAACAACCACAAAGAACATTGCTACAATTGCTTTGGATCCATCACACTTAATGAAAGGGAATCACAATTCAGTCAGCCTAAGCTCAAGCTCTATGGCCTCTACCAGGCTTTGCAGGCCTTAAGGATGTACCTTATGGGAGTCAGAAACCTCATCATCAAAGTCAATGCTTGCTACATCAAGGGTATGCTTCAAAACCCTGACATTCAGCTCTCTACTAGTATGAATCACTGAATAATGGTGATTTTGATGTTCCACTTTGAGCTTGTGCATGGTAAAGGTACCTTCCATGGCCCAGATGGACTTTCACAATGACTGCTACAGCCTAGCAACCCTCTTACTGATGATAGTGACAATTCTGTATATGAGGATTGGATTGATCAACTACATGGCCTCATTCACCAAGTTCAGCTCCCCTTCTCTCTACTTCACCATGTCTCTTCAGCTTCATGATTGATGCCCCCAGTCCTTGAGTACTAGCCCTTAGCAACATTTGTTAGTGACACTTTTGATCCAGCAGCCCCATGTTTAGTGACTACTGACAATTTTCTGCCTTTACAGAATGATGCCACTACTGTATATAGCAACATGCTATGTTCTGCTAAGGCCATTACTAGCAACACTTGTATTGCTTTGGTCCAGAAGTGGCTTAGTGATTTAGTCAGGCCAGATGATTTTAGCAACAATGCCTATGCCAAGTTTATTCACTATGCTGCTATGTTCTTTATTGTAGATGGTAAGCTTTGGCAATAAAATAAGGATGGTGCACCAAGTTGTTTATTCTGAGCAACTGCCACTTACAAATCTTGCAAGTAATGCATGATGACTTGGGCCATAGAGGACTTTTTGCTACCTGCTCAGCCCTATTGGAATGCTTTTGGTGGCCCTAAGTTAGTGTGGATATCATATGGTATATTTGTACATGCCACATCTGCCAGGTTCACTAAACAACAAAAGTACTTATTCCACTGGTTGTCACTATGCCAGCACCCTTGTTCAGCAAGATATACATTGTTCATGCCACCTTCCAATAGATTCAAGTATATCATCCAAGGATGTTGTTCACTAACACATTATCCTGAGTTCCATATGCTCACTAGGGAGAATAGCAATGCCATTGCCAAGTGGTTATATGAAGATGTTGTTTGTCACTGGGGAGCCCTTAGCAAAATTGTTACCAACAATGGCACTCTCATTCTGAAAGCTGTAGCTTACTTAGCAAAGAAGTACAACTTGCATCATATTTGGGTCTCTGGGTACAATAAGTATGCTAATGGCATAGTCAAGTGACCTCACTTTAACATTTACCAGGCTCTTTTCAAAGCAGTGGATGGTGATCAATTCAGGTGGAATACTGCAAGTTATCCAGTCATTTGGTCAGAATGTGTTACAGTGTGCAAGCAAATGGGTTGTTCCCCTTATTATGCTGTCACCAGTACTCATCCTCTTCTTTCTGTGGACATCATGGAAGTGACATATCTGTAATGACTGCCAAATTCCCCATTGTCTTCTACTGACCTTATAGCCTGCCAAGCAATTGATTTACAATGTTGCCAAGAAGATCTCAAGTGACTCCAGAACACTGTCCTTAGCACTCATCATTTAGCCACTATTCATTTTGAAGCAGAACATGCTGCTGCAATTTGTGACTACAATTTTCAGACTGGTGACCTTGTATTGATGAGGAATACTAGAATTGAAGTGGCCCATAACAAGAAGATGTGGCCTCATTACTTAGGCCCTTTGGTGGTAATATCTCATAATCATGGAGGCACTTACATCCTTTGTGAACTAGATGGTTCAGTTTTGTATCAACTAGTAGCTGCCTTTCACTTGATCCCATATTTTGCTAGAGAATGCATATCAGTGCTTAGTGATGCTTTTGACATTGATACCTCCCACTTATATGAACTTGAACAAACCAATCTAGTGGACAATGATGATGTTAGTGATGTTGCTAACAAAACCAACAACTGAATAACCATTTGCTGAGCTGTAGTGACTTTCATTTCCAATTCTACTTATACATTTATTATACAGTCAGAAAAACCATCACTTACAATACAAAAACATTAAGTCCTTCATTTTATCTATTTTATATCATCTCTTGTTTGTTTTACTTCACAAACTTTTTACTTCTTGATATTTTACACTATGATGCTGTGCTTAGTAACTTTTTGCTAGCAACTAGTATGCCTTCAGGGTTTTCACACCATGATGATTTACTGAGCATTTCCCCTTGTAGTTGCTAGTGCCAAGTGGAAATCACTAGTGTGTAGCAATTTTTCTGTCTTTATCTTTTCTTCTTGATCCTAGACCCCATTTGATTTCACTTACCTTCTGTTTCTTATATTGTTCCTTAATTCTCTTCTGACTTCAGATCACTATATTATCAAAGGGCCCTTAAGGGGGCCAGTCTAGGCAATGATATAACAAGATATGGAGCCCCTTAAGGGGGCTAGTCTGCAATACTATAATAAAAATAATTTTTAGAATAGGAGTTACTAGGCATCAAGGTTAGTGTCATCACTAGGCATGTCCCCAATCTCCTCCCTCTCCCCTTCCTTGATTCCATTCTCCTCCTGCCAGGCCAAGAAAGCCTAGCAATCCTGCCAATAGCTCTCCAAGGTAGCTAATCACTACTTAGTGATAGCATAGTGGGTATAAGCTTCAAGCAGAACCCCCCTAGCCTCATCTAGAGACTGCTGGAAGTGTTGCTCCAGCCTGGCTACTCTCCCCTTGAACCCCTGTAGCAAGGAGGCAGGCATTAATGGCTTTGGTAGGGCTAGGTCTTCACTCAGCCACCCCAGATTGTTGTCACCAACCTTTCTCAAGGGGGCAGGAGTACAAAGCACCTGGTGACATAATTGTTAGCAAAATAAATAGTGACAGAAGGAACTTACTGGCACTGGAATTGCTGCTACCTTGCCCTCATCCTCTGCCTCTACCTCCTTGTCAACCTCCTCAGCCACCTCTACTCTACCCCATTCCTCTTCATCATCCTCTTCCATCACTTCCTCCTCAACTGTCACTCCACCAGTACCTTCTTCAGGTTAACTGGCTACTAAGCCCATCTCCTCTGGTACAGCTACCTCTTCTGTCTCTGCTGCAGGAGTTGCTGGCTGCATCTCAATATTGTCTTTGGACTCTATAATGCTAGTAGTAGTTCATTGTCACTTGGCTCAAGCCAGAGGTTTTTTGTCACTACTCCCACTAACCTTGTCTTGACTCTTCTGAGGTCACTTGCCCCTAGCAACTGCCCAACCTCTTACAGTTGTCTCATCCTGTTCTGTCAGCAGATTCAAGCCAGAATGCTTGATCTGTATTGGTAGCCTAGCTGCCACTAACTCTCATTGTGCCTTGACAAACTTTTGGACTTAATGTACCAAGGCTGCCTGAGTTGCTATCCTCCCCACAAACTTCCCACTCTAACTACATGACAAGTGTCCATGATAAGAATAACCCTTCCTTGTGCTATCATAGTGATAGCAAGGTTGGGCACTGGTAGAATACCAGCAGCCCTCAGAGTCATTCTTGGACCAGCAATTATTACACTATAAGAAAGTTAGTGACAACTTAAAATGGGCCACTAAGATGTATTGCTCCCTGAGCTTCCCTGAAAGCTTCTTGTTTGGCAGGTGACACCATCATTTTTCCTTTTGCCTTTGCCAAGACTATACCTGCCACCATCCCAGTGTCCACAACAGTCAAAACCTTCCTATAATGAAGAAGTCCTACCAACTCCTTATTGGTAAAGGAGTCTTGGATAGGTTCCTTGTAGAGAGTTAGCAGTTGTTACTAAGCATTAGCAAATAAACAGAAACTTACTTCAAATTCTTCCTTGTCCTCCTCTCTCTCCTTCTCCTTGCCCTTAGGAGTCTTGTGGTGCTTTGGTGATGCCATCAGCTCCTTAGCAACACTACCAACCACATGTTTGGGAGTGGAAGGGCCAGCCTCCCTGGCATCACCACAACTTTTACTATGGCTTGCCCCTATCATTATTGCCAGCTTAAATGGTGAATGCTGTAAGAAAAATTGGTCATTAGGAGACAAGTCCTTGAAAAGCTAAAGTTACCTAAGCAATGCTGCTAGCTCAGGTGACACCACTATCACTTACCATCATCCCAGCCTCCAAGTCTTCAAGAAGGTACTCAAGGGAGGGCAGAGGAGGAGTCTAGCAAAAGATGTTAGCAAAATTGTCAATATATTACTAAAAAAACAAAGAAAAGTAAGGTTTACTTCTCATACAAGGCTTGACACTCTTGATCTACCTCCACTAGGGCAGGCCAGTCCACTCCACTACCAGCAGTCTCAAACCTGCAAAGCCACATCTTGATGATAGCAGTGGCAGCCCTATGAGGATTCATCACTAATTGTTGGTGGGTGGTTGCTAAGAGGTAATTGGCCTTCCCCAGGAAGACTTTGGCCATACTGCATTTATCCATCTGATTAGCAATAAGGGAGGCTATGGTGATTGGTTGAAGATAAGATCTGAGTAGAAAAGCAGAGAAGAGAAGTGGGGAGAACTGGGTTGAAGTTTGGCTAAGGACTAGTCTTTTATGGACTTTTCCTTTTCTATATGCAGACTATTCAAGTGATCACAGGACTTGGTTGACTGAGGACAGTCAAGATTTCAGCATAGAGGAGGATGATAAGACCTATCTGTTGCTGAGTACAGTTACCAACATCTCCAACTATCTGATCAGGACAGCACATGATCTGGGGATCAGCATAAGATTTGTATGAGACCTTAGTGACTATGGAATTTTTGGATCACAAGCATTTATCATGTGGAGCCTAGACCATGCATCTAGAATGA
>JABCKS010025427.1:0-12801 GCA_018851325.1 Termitomyces sp. DKA19 | reverse complement strand
ACAACAACTTGAGGTAGCTAAGTGAAAACCTAGCCTTACCAGAGCTGCTGATGTCTGCCTCATTGCTACAAGAGTATGAAGGCTAGGCTGCAGAGATGGAGCAACATTTCCAGTGGAAGCTGGAAGCATTAAGGGTGGAGTTGCTGGAGGCAAGGGTGAAATATACAGTTGCTAGGTGCTTGGTAGTGATGCTGGAAGGATACCAGAGCAACTTCCAGGCTTTTTTAGCCTGGCAGGTAGAGAATGGAATTGGAGAGGGAGAGGAGGTGGAGGTGGAGGACATGACTAGCAACAATGCCAATCTCAATGCCTAGCAACCACTGCTTGGTTAATAAATGTTTACTCTGTCAATATCATAGAACATAGACTAGCTCCTTTAAGGGGCTTCAGATTTTGTATAGTTTTGTTGTAGACTGGCCTCCTTAAGGAGCCCAATAAAATGTACCATATGGAATGTCATGAGAAAAAAATAAGGAAGAAGACAAGAATATCAGTAAGGGACAAGAAGAAAAAACTTAAGTTTATATAAGGTTAAAATTAAAGAAAAGAGACAATGCAAAATAGTTGCTATGCACTAGTGACTTTCACTTGACACTGGCAACAGTAGGGGAAATGCTCAGTAGATCATCATGGCATGAAAACCCCAAAAGATATTCCAAGTGCTAGCAACAAGTTGCTAAGTACAGCATCTTTATGAAAGGAAAGAGATGGCAATGAAAATGTCTGTAAAGTGTTTTAAACAAGCAAAATGGGATATAAGAAAGATGAGATAAAGGACTCAATGTTTTTGTAAGGTATATGACAGTTTTTCTGAATAAATAGCAAACTGTATAAACAAAATGCTTTAACTATGTTGGCTAGAAGAAGGGGGTGAGTACCAGTAACAGCATAATAGGGGGAACATCTCATTTGCTTGCAAACTGTTCGAAAAAATGTCAATAAGTTTTACCCCTTTACAATTATATTCTCTATTCACTCAGCTTCTTGCCACATCTTATCACCACCACCATTCCCTCCCCACACCTATTCAGCTCTCTATAGCCATTGCTTCATTGCTACATCCAGAAAAATTGAGAAAAGTGGTTGCTTTGCCAGCCAATTCATGCTAACTCCTGATCTCCCTTCAACTTGAACAATCCAAGTCTTATTGCGACGAGCTGCAGAGGTGATTAGTCATAACTTTGGAGAAATCTCTTTCGTCCCCCTATTTTCATCTCTATCTCTGTGTCTGAAACACCCAGCAAAGTAAACCCGAAAAACCGATCTGTCTAAAGTAACCAAATCAGGGCAAATCCCGTCTGATCCGGTCCTCAACACTTTTCCGACAAGCTGCATGAGCTTTCTACATTACTTTCCTCACCAACTGTCTGTAAAAAGAATTTCATAGTTGTGAGATTCTGAAATGTGAATGTTGATGATTTTTGTGTTGGCATAGATATATAGAGACGAGCAAAGGACTAGCAGGAATCGGAACATGGTAAAAAGGATGAAATGAAAATCGTCACTTGCTCGGATGGTCGGGCTCCATTCAGACTGACATAGCGGCCCGCAGGACATCTAGCATGTACTGAGACTGGCATAAGGTCAAAGTAGTATTGCATGATTTTGTGATGTAAGGCGACAATGCAATGCAATATTGCCAGAACAAAACTGAATATGTAGTAAAAACAAGGTCGAGTATGGTCCAACAAATGTTAATCATCAAGCAGAAACAGGTGGTATATCGCAATCGCAGAACTTCCCAAACAAATGGATACCCTTGAACGTGAGCGATATTGAATCGTCAGAGTCATGAAAAGCTCTAGAGCCTGTTAATGCGACACAGAGTCTGGAGTTCAGATGGTTGTGTTCAAGATTGCTTGATTGTCTACACGAACGAAGCAATCGGCAACTGATGAGGCAAACACAATAGCTGAACCAAGCTGATATACCTTTGCAGCTTCCTTGGTGATCATTTTCTTCCTCGTGTAGCGCAATGTTTCCTTGATGTCTGACCTCAAAAACAGCGGTATGACTACAGCCATCACTGGCAGAGCAATTTCCCAAAACCTACGGTACTGAGAGATTAGGCGTGTGAAGTAGATAAATCACGAGAAAGCCCACAATAGGTCGGAGTGCTGGTCCACCGCCCAAAAAGGTGTGAAGTTCATACCCTAACAGACAGGGGTAAGTTTCGATCAAGAGTGACAGATGTTGAACATACGAAGTATCCTGTCAATAATGTAAGGGGCAGGAAGATAATTGTTGCCAAAGTCAGGCGGCGCCTAGTAGATGTGTTGAGGAATTAGAAAGGGGATGTAACGAGATATCTTACATGACTTGATTCATCTCATACGAAGCTAGCTAAACGAAGAAATTTGTCAGCTTTCCCAACACAAGAGCAAAGACCCACGGTCCTCCTACATTGAAAGTATATCCAATAAGATTCTCCGCGATCGCCGCGAACATGTCCAGGCTGCTCAAAATATACTCTGTATGGTCGAAGACATCGGCCTGTTTTAGTCTTTTCTTGAGCACAAATCACAATAGCGGCACGAAAGCCGAAATGACACACCAAGTATATTTTGGACTTGTGACTCATAAAACCGATAACTTTGACATTGACATTCGCCGGGTCTGACATATCAAGTAAAGCCTGGCATCGGTCGAGGTCGTATCTTCTTAGACCGTAGATCAAGGTTCTGATGGGTTCCATGGTGCGTTTGTGCATGATAAGATCACCAGAGAGTATATGAACTTGTAAAAATCCTGTGTGGGTTGTGTCATTCTCAGTGGATTCGGAAGGAGCGTACGATATCGAACAGTCTGCACATTCGGCTTCAGTAGAATGGCACGCTCGAACTTGTTGATTTTGTTGTGAAATTCGTCAATGACCTCGAGTGCATTATCAACAACTTGTCAACATTAAGCTATTATTTGGGATCAAAAGACGAGATACGCACTAAGATCCAGTAAGGCGTGAACCAGGAGAGACGGGTCCGCAGAGTTTCGCAAACCAGTATCTCGTTGGCGAAGCCTTGCACTGATTGGAGAGGTAAGTTGTAGGTTGGGTACCGTGTGAATGGAGATCACAGTTCCTGCGCCTGTTTATCAGATTAGAAGGAGGACTGATAAAACAATATACCGTCCCGAAGCAGGAATATGAACATTGGGGAGACATTGACGTTCACTCTGTCGCCCTGTAGCATCCTCAGGCTCTGGGCTTCAGCAAGGACATGAGGACACGGACCCGTTTTAGCGCATTGAGAGTTATAGTATTTTTGGTCTGCTTTCGACGTTTGACCGCAGCCTACAGATAAATGAGCCACAACTCACAGATTGAATACATCCTTACCCCGCGTACGAGCTTGCCCAAGCTAGCTCTAGAATTACCGATGCTAGCTAGATTACCCTCTAAATCTTGAGTAGTAGCACGGATAAAGGGGGAAAAGCGACCCCATTTCTTTTCTCTCCTCGACATAGGTCCATTGGCACTATCATAATCGTCTTCTTCTCTTATGTCCTCCTTCCCTGGGATATCGGATTCGCTCATTGCAGAAGGGTAATCGGAACGAGAGCCATGTATCGACATGGAATCAAGAGCCATAGATTCAGCATGAGCCACAGCAGATCCATCTTTCTGTCGAAGTTGATGACAAAGGACACGTAGAAAGAGGTGCTTAATATAGTAATCAGCCTTAGAACGGGTTTGACTCCGAGTGTGGAAAATATCCTCAAGAGCAAGTGGGTGCAGGTCTTTAAATAGTCACTACACATCATTTTCCATATACGTTCAAATTTGGTGTCATACGCACCATACTTTATTGAAACAGCTTTGAGGACGTCCCAACTCAGTCCACCAATATTTATCCATCTCACCTTCACCCACGGCTCCCTGCTGCTCGCAATGGGGTCATTCAGGAAATTGACCAACTCTTTATTAGTCATGTGACCAAAGTTGCTGCGTACAGTAGAATAGTCGATGACTTCGATCATACAATCCTGGCGTATATGATCATAGAGAAGGTTTGTAGATGAGCGTCGTGGGTTCACACCAGGCTCTGCGCCTATATACGCTTCATTGCCTGTAAGATACGAGGTACTTCGGTGCAGCGCCATAACCTTGCGCACGGCTGCACGAAATCTCCCCATGGGTGTTTGGATTTCACCATTCCCCGGCCAAGGTCGAACCGTCTGTGTTGCTGGGAACCTTGATTTGATCCTTGAAAGCACGGAGCGATTTGAAGGTGAACGGGGACTAACTAGGGGTCTCGGGTTCGGCTGAGTTTCGTGAGGAATGGGGTATGCCGGAGAGTGTGCGTTCACACTCATGGAGACTGGGCCCTCATCCTCTTCATCAAGGTCTGGGGTCAATGACCGGCCCTCGGAGTCCGAAAAACTGTTCTCGCGAGGCATGGTAGTGTGATACGCGCGTTAGTTGCCTAAAATCACGAGGGAGTTGAGTGGGTTGGAAGGGAAGGAGCAAGGATCAGAGCACATAAGCTCCTACTTGTAAGATTTGATAGGCCGACTCCCACAGTTGCACCCATGCCTTGAGGCAATGCCAGAATCGTAGTGATTAGCAAGTAAGGCACGTAAGCTTCGCATCCATCATCAGGCGACGGCCAGTATGTATTCACGGGCTTAGCGTGTAAACATTGTCAGGTTTCGCAGGTTCTATGTCATGTTTAAGGTATTCGGATAGTCTGAATGTCTACGAGAAAGAATCTGGAGAGTTGACAAGAGTCACAAAATAACTTATGTCGGCGGTAGATCTGAACCCAGGGCTCGTCACAAATTCTGAAGGGAGCCCTAATGGAGATAAGTAAGAACACACCTGAAATACATCTTTGGCGCATGTTTCATAAATCAAGGGACTTTTCCACGATTGAATTGAGCCAACAGAAAGAGCGATGTAGTGGGTTGGTCTGCGACGTCAAATCATTGTGGTATATAAGTAAGGACAGGAGATGTGTATGGATAATGGGTGACGATGCGCAAGCACACCGTTGGCATATGGCCAGCTACAAAGAAAAAGAAGTATGCGTGTAGATGATATGATAATGAATGGAAGGGAGCGGTAGCCGATGGGATAAATGGTGATAAAATAGTTCGAAAGTATATAATAGTCTGGCCTTGAAGGTTGCATACAGAAAATTCGGTTTCGTACTTGATTGTCCAAATGAGCCCCATATAGGTATCGGAACGAGAAGTAAGAAAAGTTAAGAGAATACAACGCGAGAGCACACTGGATCACAACTGCTGACGAGGGGATGAGAAAAGGGAGAACACCTTCTCTGCGTTTTCCTTGTACTTCTTGAGCTTCTTGTTTTTCTGTTTTTCTAACTCTCCCATGAGAGGCCGGCTTCTGATCATCTCCCCTGCAGCCTCTGCAGTACCTTCGCCAGGGCCTGATTGGTCCGAGGACAAGCTCTGTTCGCCAACGGACAGTGCCGACTCCTTCGATTTGAGCGAATGAGAGGTTGACGGGGATGGCGTCAGTAATCCTCCTGTCGACGATGCGCCAGAGAGGGTGTTGGAGGCAGAAGCAAAGGATTTAGTGGTCCCACTTGACTTCGAGGAAAATGTCGAAGGTGGGACGCCAGGAGACTTGGCGCGTAAGAACTGGCCAGGATGTTTGCGAAAGTTGAGTGGAGCCCGTCCACGTCGTCGAGAGGGACTAGGAGAATCCGCAGGCTCCGAAGGAGTCGTTTCCGAGTTTTTCGACATGCCCGAAAACGATCGTGGCCCGGAACGTTGTTGACTTGGCGTCGTAGACGCTATCCTGAACACGGCCAACCTGTATCTGTCGACCACGCCACGAGCAAAAAGACTTGTACCCTTCGCTCCGTTACGGTCTTCACCATCGACAGCCTCGACGAAATCCCAGTCTTCATCTTCATCTTCCTCGCGCTCTGTGACCTCAGTTTCATCACCGCCATCGGAGAGATATCGATCCAGCGCGGGGACACCGGATTTTTCTCTGCGACTTTTACCACCAAATCTGGCGATGCCACGCACCGCTGAGCCTTTAGTCAAGAACGCAGGTTTCGTCTTGACTTCTTTGACTTCCTTTCCTTCTTTCTCCGGTATTGCAGGAGGAGTTGCCTCTTCTGGTCCAGGGGGAGGCAGTTCCTTACTCTTCCGGGATCTGGGCTGCTCAATTGACTTGGACTCCTCCAATTGTTTGGGTTCTTCAAGTAATTTGGTCTCTTCAACTGATCTGGACTGTTCTTCTGGTATAGGAACCACCGTCAAGGGCTCTGTCCGAGATGAAATTGGGGCTGAAGGTGCTTCCTTTGGTGACAATGCGGGGATGTCTTGCATAATCTCTTCTGGAATAATCACAGGACAAGCTTCGGGAGTCTTTAGTTCTTGAATCTCAACATTGATGTTCTCTGGAACAGCGTTTTCGAGAGCAGGTGTCATATCAATAGGCTCGAGAGTCGGAATTCCAACTTCGTTGTCATCTTCGTCTTCGCCCTCGGCGCTGTCTCCTTGCGAGCCACTACTGTCTTCATCATCGTCATCATCAAGGAGCAAAGAATGGCGACCCTTGAATGAGTAGCCGTCAAAGACATCTGTAGTATCTTCAAGATCTGCCTTTTGTTGCAGGCGAATGGAAGAGCTGCGCGACTGAGAGGGAGTGGTGCTAAATTCATCGTCAGTACGATCTGTGTCCGGATGCTCCGGCTCCTGATCCGTATCGATCTGGTCATCAATGTATTCGTCAAGGACAGGCTCCATGTCAAGAAAGGTGTCGTCGAAGTTCTGTGTGTCGCCTGCATTGGCCGGATCAATGGGCGGGATATACGGGGCTGCAGAGATGGATAATTTGAGCATCCATCTCGAAATCAAAAGTGCGATCGAAGAAACATACGTATATAACGTTTGTAGTATACATGAGACCAATCTCTGTAGATTCAGATTAGAAACATCAGGGTACACCGAACAATGGAACGTACATCATTGAGAAATAAGGATGTTTCTTGATCCGAGGTTCGCATATCCTGAGGGCAGGATTTCTTTGGAGGAGCTAGAAAAGCCAAGGTAAGTAGCCAATTTACCGTTCTGATACGGCTGTCAACCCACCCCGCGCACCAGACTCTTTGTATCTTGATCAAGTGCTCGATCCTCTGGAAATTGCAGCTCATCCTGCAAGACTCGGACATACATGTCTGAGTGGTTATTCGCCCAAAACGGTGTCTACAGAATCACCATCAATCACGGCTTATCCCAATGAGATAGGAGAGTTTTAAACTCACAATGCCCGTCAACATCTCGTAAAGCATTGTTCCAAAACTCCACCAGTCGACTTCGTAACTGTACGGCAATCCTTGAATCACCTCGGGAGCCAGATACTCGGCAGTGCCGCAGAACGTCGTCGTTTGGTCGGTGTGTCCAGCTGTTTGCCCGGGCCATCCAATGGCAAGATCACCCGCGGCATCAATCCTCATCCACGGCGGAGTAGCTGGCTGAGGAAGACCGGAGACTGAGGAGTAGAACTCCCGCGATCCATATGGTGTCGAGTTGACGGTTTGATTAGCCTTCCTCGGGAATTCCTTCGACAGGCCGAAATCAGTTAGTACGATATGACCGTCCGAACCAATAAGGATATTTTCGGGCTTGAGATCACGGTAGATGACGCCCGCAGCATGAAGGCCCTCACATCCTTCAACAATCTCCGCAGCGTAGAAACGAGCACGATCACGACCCAGGCGTCCCCACCGTGCGAGTTGCGTGGCCAAGTCACCTCCAGGATGGAAGTCCTGTGAAACCAATTAGTCGTGAACTTGATTCGACGGTTCAAGACGCGCACCATAACTAGGAACAAATTCTCTTTATCGTGGAAACTCCACCACAGTTTCACGACAAAAGGATCTTTTGATTCAGCCGACATCCTCTTCAGCACTGCTTGCTCCGTAAGCGTATGCTGCAGCTCCTGATGAGCTAACACATGTCTCTTGGTAATGGCCTTCAAGGCATAGAGGTCTGACGTCGTCTTGTGTCTGACAAGCAAGACTTTGCCTGCACAACCCTTTCCAAGGACCCTCAACATCTCGAAGTCGTCAATGACCACTTTCCTCTGCGACTTCCGGGGTTCTTTGGGCATCGTCGACCGTGAACGTTTCTTGCGCTTAGAGCGACGAATACTTCCACCAGTTGTAGATGCAGAAGACTCATCGCCCGTATGTGAAGAGGTGCCGTCATTACTTGGGGTGGAATTGGCGAGCACTCGAGACATGCGGGACTTGTCAAAGTCAGCAGAGTGAGAGCGTGGGATCCGAGTAGGTGCCTCGGCCGCCACGGGGGTCAAAACCTCTTCAACAAGCCCGGGGATGGCTTCGACTTCGTCCCCAGCGATTACCCCAACAGGTTGCACGGCGTCGGAGTTCGGCAAATTGGGCAACGACGGAGTCTCCGCTGGTACATCATCCGCAACGGCGCCACTAAGAGGGGCAGACTCGATGTCTTTGGCTGGAGCCGCGTCGACTTCTTCTTTGATAGCCTGGACCTGATCGGCAGCCTGGTGGGCTTCACTTCCGCTGACCTGCTCCTCGAGGACAATTCCTGTCTCACTCGGGGCCACGATGGAATCAGCCTTAGTAGTACCCTTGTGTGTGTTCTCCTTGTCCCTCGCCAGACTCCCTAAATGAGCAGCGAGATCCGACCGTACCCTCTTGATCGCACGCTCAACGCGAACACTCTCTAAGTCGTCGGTCCGAACTCTGACGAAGCGTTTCCAAACTCGAGCGCTTCGAAGACCCGCTGTGTTCGAAATTGTCGTTAAGTAAGATGCAAGGCCTGTGCTGTTAGCAGACAGGGAAACAGGAGGAATGGGTTCGAGGGCCGTGGTGTTGAGGTTAGTGAAAGGATCATTGAGCTCTCCTGATGGAGAAGTCAAAGGTGTAGGGAGAGTCGAAGGGCTGACGCTCGGATGAGCGCCACGACGACCTGTCTTCGCAGATGAAGGGGATGCGAGGCGAGATAAAGTGTTCAGGAAAGTCGACTTGCGTTTCGGCGGAGGCGAAGGGAGTAATTGCATGCCAATGGGTAACTCGGGAACTTTGACGCTAGGATGATACTCGCGAAGCTTACGATCAAGTTCAACGATTTCTTTGACCGTCCGGGTGAGGGTGAGGTTGTGGTTCGGAGCTGAAGGCAAACCACAGACAAAATTGAGTACATGAAGCAAATACGATCATACGGTGGGCAAGAAGGATAGTATGAATGTAGTGATGGCACCAAGAAGATCGGGGATGAAACTTGCAACGGGGAAATAGACTCACTCTTTATGTAAATACTGTAGGAGTATGGGTCGTGTGGCGTTTCTGCAACACTCACACTCCATGGGCCCTCTTGTTCGGTACGATTTGCAGGACGGCGAATCGAGTGGTGACTGTCGATGGTCATGTCGCTGAACGTTGCTGATTAGGGCTGGCGGCTAATCGATGATGTATGGTAGAGTTCGACTTGCAGCAATCACGACGAGTTCTTTGTACACTCGATAGGACCTGTATTATTATCGGCAAGAAGGAAGTGCTATGCTGCGGCGAGAGAGAAAGAGCAAGTCAAAAAAAAAACCTTGTTCGGCTCGACGCGTGAGACCTCCAAGTCGCCAGGAGGAAAGACGTTAGCAGTATCGAGACGATGGATGAACAAAAAAAGGTGAAAAATAAGTTGTGAAAGGATGAAAGAAGCCAAGGGCAGCAGGCAAAGCCGTGTTGTTGATATCGAGCCACGAAGTCAGTTGATTCTGCCTCGAGGCTGCCAGAAGAAGTTACTTAGGACGAGATTGGACCGCGTGTCGGTGATTATTGTTGCTGTGGCCGGCCGAAGTAAAGGGTTATGAGTGTAAACGAGTGTTATCGGTCGAAAGCAATGGTCGCGACTGGGTTTGGGAAGAGGAGTGGAAAGTGAATTATCATCAGCTTTCCTACGCCGTTCCATGGTCTCAAAACAAACAAACACAAGTCACTGATTCAACTCATGTTTTTGGCGACCTTATATTTCTTCCCGTATCCAGCCGTACGATAGTGGACCAACCTCTCCATCGATTACAATTCGCCTGTCTCCATCCGATAAGCATGAGCTACTTCTAGACCCCACCCAAGAGGTGCTCTTCAGCTTCCCACCGACCAGAAGATTTACGGGTTCCTTGGAGGCATTCATGATTGCTCCATGTCCTTCATGAAGTCAACTGTCTGTATATGTCATTCAACATCATCCCAAAGGGAAGACCAAAATGTTTGGATTACCGATAGATAAATTGTGGTTTCCTCAAGCCGACTTCAGAGTGTAATGATTGCAGATGTCTAGATACATTGACATGGCCGAAAGGAGTTTGTTGAAAGCTTCGCTAGGCCATGAAGTGGCCAGCACACTTTTAGACGGGCACTCAGGTCAAGCTGTCTAGCCTCCCGGCTTTTCGCACATCCGTTAACACGACAAAGGAGACGTAATGCAACACAACCTTGTGAGCTGTCAAAAATCCCGCGGCCTGCTCTACAAAAATCAGAATGATTGAATTCGAATTGTTCTAGTTTCTTGTTTTGGCCTGTCCCGACTCTAGATAATACTTGAGGATTTTGTGATCAGGGGTTCTAGACCAAAGATTCCATACATGATCCATTACACATAGGCAATATATACTCATGATCATACTTCGTTTCTTCTTCCTAACTCATCGGTTGGCTACCTTAGCCTCCTGAAGCATCTGTCGTGAAGGGATGCCAAGTCATCTCGAGCCATTAATCTCCCGGGGTAGGTTATGAAGATCTCATTTCAAGCCGGCCTTTTAAGGATAGAAATAGTCTTTCTGCCCACTTTGATTGTCTAGAACTTGGGCTCGGGCTACGCTCTCGATCAAGCGCGGGCCGTATAAAGCCTCTCAAAGTTCTTTGCATCGTTGGTAGAATCAATCCCTGTTAATTCCACGAGTTTCAACGGCAGTATTTGACGGGCAGCCTCGACTCACAAACACCTCGCTCACAATGCCGTACTACAGACCAGATGAATTTCCCAAGGACGTATCCCTGGAGCGGAATTTTGTGGCTGGTGTGGAACAGGGTACGATATGTGGTATAGATCCTTCAGGCCCTTCAGCGTGACTGTCAAGCTACTTTCAGGTGCTCAACTCGTCCTGTATGCCTCCTGTGGCTTTTTTCTGTGGAAAACGCGGAATGGACGCTCTTAGTCGCATTACTTGGTTACATACACTATACTCTGATATCCATGGAGACTCCTTTCATTATCGTCCAAGCCAAGACAGTCCAGGATACCTATGTCGATAACCGCAATTACCCTGGTGGCCCTTGGGCATATTTTTTATTTACACAATACCTGCCTATCAATGTCATGTTCTGTGCAACACTATTTGTTCTTACGTTTCTTTCAGACCTCTTGATTGTACGTTCCCTTTCTAATCGACTACGTTCACGATCTGTTCACTGTGACCGTGACACTAGTTGTGGTGGGTGCTGGGTTACAAGTCGAACCTCTTATAACCGATGCCCCTTATAACCGATAACCCCTTCAAACCGATGGGTTTTTGGTGTCCACTGACTGGGTTCGCGGGAAAATTGAGGAAACCTCCGATACCCGATAATTGTTGGGTCAGATTGACATCACTACTGAGGGCATGAGAGTACCCCCTACTCAGCTTTACCTGAAAGAGAAGCTGGGTAATGTAGCAGTGACAGTGGGCCAAGAGCAAATCCTTTCTATATATCTACAGTACTATGAGTGGAAGGTCTTAGACCATTCCCTGGTGTCACAGGAGGCCAGTCTGACTCTTTTTCCAGGGAGTACTCCTGTAAGGAGTACTAGTAATGAGCTTCATAGGGCCTGCAGCCCTGTACAATCATAAGCTGGGCCTACATTGAACTTGCATATGGCAGGACCATTTGTATTCATCAAAACAATTTCTGAAGATATTGTAGACACCTTGGATACAGACAGTGAGATACAACCTAATGACATCCTTCATAGGAGGGTGTTAGTATTCTGGCAAGGCTAAGTTGAGGTCCCAAAGACCTCAACCCAGCAATACTTGACTGTAAGAGGAGTCAAGTACATAGGAATCCAGCAATCATTGGGTGATAGGATTATACCAACTAAGCCAGTAAACTTTATAGAACTTGACATGCTCTTTCTTATACAGAAAGTAAAGGAATACCTTTAGTGGAAGAAGCTATGGGGATTACAGACATTATCTGCAATGTCTTTACTATTTATAGGAAGGGACAATCTGCCCCCTCTGTCTCTAGTCAATGAAGCACTGGCTCTTCTGCAGGTGCCATGACAGCCTAGTAAGATGCCATATAAGTATGCAGCTAAATAAGGCTGTAGCAAACCATCAGAGATGGGCTATGCTGAGAATGATTGTCACTTCCAACTTGGCCTCAACAGAGGCAGGGTTAGTCATTATAGGTTGAGCAGCCCATAGTGCAATGTAGACCTGTTAGGTCTACATAAAGGGCATTGATCTGGAAGGATCAAATTGCATTGCAGCAATTCCACAATGGCAATATAGAAGACTTTGAACAGTTCCATGTCAATGACCAAGGAGTGGTGTTCCAAGGGAACACCACATATAATACTTGGCCAAAAGGATATCTTCTGCCTGAATATACCATGCCAATCAAAATGGAGGAGCAAGAGTCTCACTTCTCACTGATAAATGCCTGGAATAGGACAAGGAGTAGTTGCAGTATGTCAGCAATAGGCCAACTAGGGAGAGAGTAACCTTCCAAGCTGATCTGACTATGATAGAGGTGGTGGTGATCTGAGACAGAACTCATCTAGAAGCAATTATGCTTC
>JABCKS010025426.1:0-15857 GCA_018851325.1 Termitomyces sp. DKA19 | reverse complement strand
GCAGAAGTTCCTTATATATAACTATGCATTTTGGTGTTTTTTTAGGTTTTTTCTGATAATGTCTATTGTTTTTTTTACTTCCAGCTTAAATAAGATGAGGGAATTATACAGGATAACAGATTTCTGGGTGACTCTGGAGCTTATGACTGTGATACTGTTAAAGAACCCCAAAACATAGTTTTTTGTAGTCTGAAATATAAATCACACTATTATAGAAGAAGAGCTAGTTGTTTGAGAAAAGGATGAAGGTGGAAAGATTAGAGAAAGAGTCAGAGAGGAAAGGGGGGGAGTTTCAGAGGTTATAGGAACAAAGATATTTATCTAGAGGTACTTGGTAGATTTATTAAAGGAGGCCTTTGTTATCTGGTAGGAGGGTGTCAGAGGTCATCTCATCTCACCTTACCTCACTTCACTTTGGATCATCTTACATTGAAACTATTGGCAGATGCATCAACATGTTGATAATGGACACATAACTTTAGTCTATGAGTTTAGAGTTTGTCTTATCTCACCTTATTTCATCTTATTTCACTTCCCTTTTTCTAAGTTACTTGCTAAGTACACTATGTGTGTTAATGCACTACTGATGGCATATGACTTTCCATCTACTGTACAGTTAGTCCCATGGTTCCAGAAGCCTAGAAGGTCATACTAGGCATAGGGAGTTCTCAAACTTGTTCTCTTTAGATTTCCCTTTGTTAAATGTGTAGTCAGACTTGTAGAGTTAGTATAATACTGAATAGACTTTAGATCTCCCTTTCCTAGTTGTGCAATTAAGCTTCAGCCTACAAAGGTTGCTTTTAAAGCAGAACAAGTTTCCTCACTTAGGTCTGGAAGCTCTTCTAACTATTAAAGTCAATCTTACTTTCAGAAGTCCTTTTCTACTCTTATATTTTTAACCTGAGATCTCTATAACTAATCCAACCCTATTAGCTAACTCTGAGGATGCTTTCAGTCCTCAGGATAAAGTCTAGCACTAGTTATTGATAAGACTCATCTGTTGCTGAGTACAGTTACTGACATCTCTGACTATCTTATCAAGACAGCATGGGACCTAGAGATCAGTACAAAATTTGCACAAGACCTTAGTGACCATGGAAATTTTTGGATCATGAGCATTTATCATATGGAGCCTAGACTACATATCTAGAACAACCTTACCAGAAGCCTCCTTAGTGACATTCATTAGCAATAACCTCTAGCAATATAACCACTTTGCTTTTAAAAGAAACATATCAACATGTGACTTCTTGGACCCTTCATTTTTATTGATTACTAACATACTTGGATGGCATCTACACTTCAGATACTGATATTCAGTATGCTCTTTATTTTCATTCTGGCATATAGTATGCACCTTTTTGATATCAGATACTTATGTTTGGTTATCATCTTGACACTCAGCATGCATTTTAGCAGACACCATTACCTGTGGTAACCATCTTTCTTTTTGGGCTACATTACTTACAAACAGTATAAATACCCCCTGTACATACCTAGTAGAACAATGACAAAACAGGTAGAGCAACCCTGAGTACTTGCCCCTCAGTATCTCTCTGCTTCAGAAATCATTTTCATTCATCCTTACTCTTGTTAACAGCTTAGCAACAAGCTTTAGTGAACTTGTCATTAATTTAGCATGGTACTAAGTATAGGTGCTCTTTGTGTGTTAGTGTCTTAGTGACATTAGTAACTATGGCTAGCAACAAGTCTCATGTATCCCCTTATTTACTCCCTGTTTGATTTACATTCTTATTTCCATATCCTCCTTATCACTAGGTTTTTACCTTAGTGATACCTTCTTAATAGTTATTTGCCTAGTAACATGTTCTTAATTCCTTTCCTACTTAGCAACTTCCATTTATCTTACCAACATCACTATCACATACTACCTTATCTTCCATTCCAATTCCATTTTGCATTTAGCAACTTAGGCTAATATTAGCAATTGTTTTTACTTGCACCCCTTTTTCACCCTACCATATACAGCTCTTGTTCTCTGGGATGATTACTGACTTGCTCTCACCCACATCCTACTGCCAGCTACCCTATCTGGTTGCCAGTGCACTCAAGGTACTCCCTTCTGGTTTTCTGCATGGCAGCTAGACGGCATAGAAGCACATCATTTTGGAGCCTACTGCAAGGGCTGTAGGTAATCATTCTGCCAGAAACCAGAGCCCAAGTGAAGTGTTGCTTAGAATCTACCACCAAGTTATCCAATTCTTCACTATTGACCCCCTCTAGTACACCAGATACCTAGCCCAGACCACTAACAGATGAATTAGAAGCTGCTAGGAACCTCCTTGATATTAGCAAACTTCTTAGCAACTTTCCAGGAGCATTTGTAGAGAGCTTTCTTAGCACTCCATTATTATTGCTATCTGCTACTGACTCCTCTGTCTTCTTCCTCAAGAATCATACAACTCTCACTACACTTGAAAACCAATAAATACCACTTTCCCCAATAATACTGACAATTGCTATGAATAATGATCCTGTTGTCTGTCATGCTCAGATGCCCCCTCATAACAATACAACAGCTCCTAAATGGGATGAGAGCTACCCTAGAGAACTCCCTCAGTACTTCAAAGAATTGGAGTATCTTTTTACTGACTGTAGTATTACTGATGATACCCAGAAAAAGAAATATACAGCTCACTATATCTCTTATGATATGGCAGAAACTTGGCTGAGCTTACTGGAATTTAGCAACAATCTAGCAATTGGCAACAATATTCCCCAGCCTCATATATATCAGGAATGGAAAATGGCAGTATTTAGGTTATACTCTGAAGCTGATGCTAGTGCATAGTATACTCTTAGTGATCTTGAGCAACTTGTCAACTAGACCTTCAATGGCAGTTTAGCAACATTAGGACAATTTTTTGACTACTATTGGGATTTCCAATGAATCACTAGGTGGCTCCTCACTAACAGCAAACTTTACCAAAATGAAGAACATCACTTATTCCAGCAAGGAATCCCTACATTGCTATAGTCCAAAATCATCCACCAGCTTGAAATCACACTTCCTGATCATCACTCTGAAGATTCTTATGATGTGGAATGGGTCTTTAAAGGTGCAAAATGGGTATTAAAGGGTACTGATACAGCAACTACTAAGTCCACTGCTGCTGCTACATCTATTGCTAGCACTCCCAGTATCATTCCAGCACCAGCTATTACTGCTATGCCACCTCTAGCCCCTAAACAAAAAGTGATTGAATTAGCAACAACTACAGTGATCATTAGCACCCTGGAACATCTAGAAGCAGTATTTGCTAACAATAGTCAGCCCCACCAGCAAAATCAGTTTAACAACACTTGCCACTTTTGTGGTGAATCTGGTCATACTATGGTACAAGGCACTTGTATTCAACTAGAACATATAATCTAGCAGGGAAGAATCTGTCAAAATGCTAAAGGCAAGATTGTCCTACCATCTGGTACTATGATCTCAAATTATTTTAGCAAATGGCTTTATAAGGATTGTATTGAGGAATGGCACTGCTTAAATCCTGGACAGACAATTACTAGCAGACTCTCATCCAATGCTAACCCCAACTCTGAACAAGCAACAATGCAGCAGTTGCTAATCCATGAGGTTCTACAGTAGGATATTGCTACCAGCAGATTGCTAACAAAGGACAAATGTATTGAAGTCTTAGAAAGAGAATTATTTGCCCTATAATGAGCTAGTGAAAAATTTGACAGTGTACAGGTTCCCCAAGCTCCTTACCAAACCACTAGCAATAAGACTTCTATTTTACCAGCAACTAGCAATGCACCAATGACTTCCCCTTCCCCCAACTAAGCACTAATTCCTACTAGTAAGCCAGTTGACAAAGGCAAAGCACCAGAATGACCTATTGCTAAGGATTTGCCACTTGTTGCTAAGCCCATGGAACCCATCCCTCAGCCCCTAGTACATCCATTTTTTGGAATTCCTTCTTGCTATGCTCTGCCTGCTAACAGGAATTTTGCCACTCTGGATTGTCATAATGACACTGCTTATAGGACTATGCCACCCATTTATGATATTGAATAATCAAAGGCAGTATTTGATCATGTTTTAAACACCCAGGTTATAGTCTCAGCTGGTAAGCTCTGCTCTATGGCACTAAATATCAGGAATCAGCTTAGGACAGCTATTACACCCAAATGATAAGCAGGAATGAATGCTAATATAGTACAGGACTCTAGCAACATATTTGAAGAAGTATTACCAACTTTTGCTATGTACAAGCCACAGTTTTTACCAAGTACCAATACTGGCACTACTAATGAACTCACCATAGCCCAGACAAAGGTCTCCTCAATTGACCCAGTAGAAGCCTATATTGAATCGCTACCTCCTAGGGAGGAACCAGTAGTCTTAACAGTTGCTAAGAATTCCCAGTTGCTAAGGTCTATCATGATGCTAGTTGACAACTGAGAAAAGATAGAGTGTATTACAGATAATGGGTCCCAGATTATCTCTATGTCAGCAAAAGTTGCTAACAATCTTGACATATCCTACAATTCTGGTATTATTTTGAACATGCAGAGTGCTAACAGCATATTGGATAGATCACTAGGACTTACTAGGAATGTACTCTGTACCATTGGCAATTTGACATTATATCTCCAGATCCATATACTACGGTCCTCCATCTATGACATCCTCTTTGGTTGACCCTTTGATGTCCTTACCAAAAGTATGGTCAATACTCTTAGCAACATCAAAACCACCATTATGGTTACCAACCCTAATTCAGACATATAACACACAATACTGACATTTCCCCATGAAAAGTATAAAAGAAACAATCACCAAAAGATTCACTATAAGACAGAACCACCCCAGTCCTTTTAGTGCCAATCAGAATAGTGATGATGCTAACAGCTTAGTGATAATAATAAGCTATGACCATTCAACTGGTCTAGCAATGTGGATAGTTTATTGTGATTTGGACAACAATATTTCACTTACAATGTCTTGTACATATATAGACTCTACCTTGGCATACCTTTACACTACTGCCAATGATATTTGCTCTTCTATGCTACCTCCTCATCCTTATTTTGTTTCCACTGATATTTCTAACCCTTTAATTCTTGGACAGACTTTACTCTTTGATCCTTATGTTATGGACTTTATTCTGAACTATATTAACTTTCTGTTCTCTGCCCAGTATATTGCTAACAATCCTGCTAAAAGAAAAGAAGTACAGGTAAAAAAGAAATACAAACCAGTTACTATGAAAATCAAACCAGTTGCTAGCCACATTAGCAAAGACTTCAGAATCAAGTGACAAATCCTTGGCAATTCACTAGTGACTATGCCACCCCTTGATCCAAACCCTCCCCCATTCATACTGGGCCAGTAATTCACTAGTAACCAACAAGTAACATTCATTAAGGACCACAACACTGGCTTTCTCACTAGTAATGAACTCAATGTCCTTGTCAATCTTGTCATTAAGCAGGAAAAGGCTTTTGCTTGGGAGGACTCTGAACAAAGAAGTTTTTGCTCTGACTTCTTTCCCCCTGTTAGAATATTGACAATCCCCCATGTCCCATGGGTTCAGTATAATTGCCCTATTCCCCTAGGACTTGAAAAAGAAGTATGTAAAATTATCTATGACAAGATCAAGGCTGGCATCTATGAACCTTTGAACTCTGCTTACCAATCCCACTAGTTTTGTGTCCTCAAGAAGAGTGGTAAGCTCAGGATTGTGCATAGTCTAGAGCTGCTAAACTGTGTCACTATTTGTCATTCTGGAGTACCCCTGTTCCCAGATCATATTGCCAAGTCTTTTGCTAGACAAATTTATAGGGCAACACTAGACCTTTTTGTCAGCTATAATGAGCAACTAATTGACCCAGCTTCTCATGACTTAACAACATTTCAGACCCCATTTAGTGCTTTCTATTTAGTGATCTTACTGATGAGTTGGACCAATTCAGTACCAATCTTTCATAATGACATTGCCTTTATTCTGCAGCCTGAAATCCCCTATAATGTACTTAGTTTTATCAACAATGTTGGTGCTAAGGGTTCGGACAAAGCAGCTCAACTGCGAGCGCAGCGAGCAGTTGAGCGATAATCGTATTGGTTAGGCTAGGAGGTTAGGTTGCAAGGGTTAGTTAGTTTTATCAACAATGTTGGTGCTAAGGGTTCTAAAGACTGGAAGCTGGTTAATGGTATTCCTACTAAGCATCCTGCTAACCCAAATATTTGCTTAGCTCTCTGGGAGTTCTTTGAGCTTCTTAACTAGATTCTCCAGCAAATGAAGTACTGTAGCAGTACATTTTCTAGTCACAAGCTTATCCTATGTACTCCAATGTTCAAGATCTTAGGACACATTTGTACACCTAGCAGTTAAGTTCCAGATGAAAGTTGCTTAGCCTTGCTCAAGTGGTGGGGTCCCTGCTAGTCACTATCTAAAGTTAGAGCCTTTTTAGGTATAGTTGGCATCCTTAAGATTTTCATTAAGAATTTTGCTCATTATGCTAATGATTTAACAAAACTCACACATGCTGGTGTTCCCTTTGAGTTTGGTCTTGACCAAGTCAATGCTCAGCAAGACCTTGTTAACACTCTCAAAGATGCTAAGCTCCTAGTCCCCATTGACTATGAATTGTCTGACCCTGTCATCTTAGCAGTTGATACATCATACATTGCTATAGGCTACTACCTCTGCCAGTGCCATAGCAACAACTGTAAAGAATGTTGCTACAATTGCTTTGGGTCTATCATGCTTAACAACAGGGAATCACAATTTAGTCAGCCCAAGTTTGAGCTCTATAGCCTTTACTGAGCTTTGTAGGCCTTACAAATGTATTTTATAGGAGTTAGGAACCTTATCATTGAAGTCAATGCTTACTACATCAAGGGTATGCTTCAGAACCCTGATATTCAGCCCTCTACTAGCATGAACCACTGGATTATAGCAATTTTGATGTTTCACTTTGAGCTGGTATATGTTAAAGGTACTTTCCATGGCCCAGATGGACTTTTGCAATAGCTGCTACAGCTTAGCAACCCTCTTCTTGATGATAGTGGCAACTCTATATATGAGGATTGGATTGACCAATTACATGGCTTCCTTCACTAAGTCCAGCTCCCCTTGCCCTTACTTCATCACATCTCTTCAGTCTCACACTCCATGCCCCTAGTGCTTGAATACCAGCCCTTAGTGATATTTGTTAGTGACACTCTTGATACAGCACCCCCACATTTAGCAACTACCAATGATTTTCTGCCACTACAAGATGATGCCACTACTATATATAGTGACATACCATGTTCCACTAAGGCCATTGCTAGCAACACATATATTACTTTGGTCCAGAAGTGGCTTAGTGACTTAGTCAGGCTAGACAACTTTAGTAATAATACTTATACCAAGTTTATTCACTATGCCACTATGTTCTTTATAGTGGATGGTCAGCTTTGGCAATGAAATAAGGATGGTGCCCACAAGTTGTTTATTCCTACTGACCATTGCTTATGAATCCTGTGAGCAATGCATGATGACTTGGGCCATAGAGGACTTTTTGCTACCTGCCTCAGCCCTACTGGAATATTTTTGGTGGCTCCAAGTTAGTGCAGATATCATATAGTATATTCATACATGCCACATCTGCCAGGTTCACCAGATGACCAAAGTACTCATCTCACTGATTGTTGCTATACCAACACCTTTGTTCAGCAAGATATATATTGACACCATGTTCATGCCACCTTCCAATAGGTTCAAGTATATCATTCAAGGACATTGTTCACTAACACATTATTCCAAGTTCTGTATACTCACTAGGGAAAATAGCAATCTCATTGCCAAGTGGTTATATAAGGATATCATTTGTCACTGGAGAGCCCTTAGCAAAATCATTGTTGATAATGGCACTCTCATTCTGAAGGCTGTGGCTTACTTAGCAAAGAAGTACAACTTGCACTATATTAGGGTTTCTAGGTACAACAAGCATGCTAATGGCATAGTTGAGCAACCTCACTTTGACATTTGCCAGGCCCTCTTCAAGGTGGTGGACAGTGATCAATTCAGGTGGAGTACTGTATGCTATTCAGTCTTTTGGTCAAAACATATTACAGTCTGCAAGCAAATGGGTTGTTCCCCTTATTATACAGTTACTAGTATTCATCCCCTTTTCTCTGCCAACATTGTGGAAGCAATATATCTGCAACTGCCACCCAATTCCCTACTGTCATCTACTGACCTTATAGCCTGCCAAGTGATTAATTTACAATATCACCAAGATCTTGAGTAACTCCATAACACTGTCCTTAGCATCCATTATTTAGCCACTATTTGTTTTGAAGCAGAACATGCCACTACAATTCATAATTACAATTTTTGAACTGGTAACTTTGTCTTGATGAGGAATACTAAAATCAAAGTATTCCATAATAAAAAGATGAGGCCTCATTACTTAGGCCCTTTGGTGGTAATATCTTGTAACTGAGGTGCTTACATCCTTTATGAATTAGATGGTTCAGTTTTGTATTGACCAGTAGCTGCCTTTTACTTAGTTCTATATTTTGCTAGAGAATATATATCAGTACTTAGCAATGCTTTTGACATCAATACTTCCCACTTATGAGAACTCAAACAGACTAATCTAGTGGATAATAATGATATTAACACCATTGCTAATGAAACCTATAACTAAATAACCATTCACTAAGCCTTAGCTATTCAATTTACTCTACAGACTTTAACTTCTTGATATCTTTTGCTATAATGCTGTGTTTAGCAACTTTTTGCTAGCAATTAGCACACCTTTGGGGTTTTCATGCCATGATGATTTACTGAGCATTTCTCCTTTCTGTTGCTAATGCCAAATAACAACCACTAGTGTATAAGAATTAATCTGTCTTTGTCCTTTCTTCTTGATCTTGGACTCTATACAATTCTTCTTACCACTCCACTTGGTTTTACTTACCTTCTGTTATTGTTTCTTAACTTTCTCCTAACTTTGCATTCACTATGTTATATTTTTCAAAAGCCCCTTAAGGGGGCCAGTCTAGGCTAAGATATAAAAAGATATAAAACCCCTTAAGGGAGTTAGTTTGCAACATGACAAGAAAAATATTTTTTTTTTTGGAAGTGATGGTTGCTAGGCATCAAGATTAGCATTGTTGCTAAACATATCCTCCAGCTCCTCTCTCTCCCCTTCCCCAATACCATTCTCTTCCTGCCAGGCCAAGAAAGCCTGGCAGTCACAATGATAACTTTTAAGGGTAACTAGAGATTACTTAGCAATGGCATAATGGGAGCATGCTTCCAGCAGGGCAACCCTAGCCTCATCCAGAGACTGCTGGAAGTGTTGCTCCAATCTAGCAGCCCTCCCCTCAAACCCTTGTAGTAAAGAAGCTAGCATCAATAGCTCTGGTAGTGCCAGGTCTCCACCCAGCCACCTCAAATTGTCATCACCCACTTCCCTTATAGGGGCGGAAGTACAAAGCACTTAGTAACACAATTATTAGTGAAATTGTTAGTGATAGAAGCTACTTACTGGCACTGGGATTGCCACTACCTCACCTTTGACCTCAGTCTCAGCTGTTTTCTCCTCCTCAACCACTTCAACCCCACCCTATTCTTCTTTATCCTCTTCCACTACTTTCTCCTCAACTGTCACTTTGCCAGTACCCTCTTCAGGCTCCTTGGCTGCTTCTTCTGTCTCAGCCACAAGTGTTGCTGGTCACATATCCACATCCTCCTCTGACTCTGCCACACTAGCAGTAACCCATTGTTACTTGAAATGAGCCAAGGGTTCTTCATTACTACTACCACTAACCTTACTCTTCACAATCCCCTGACTCTTTTGAAGTCACTTGCCCTTAGCAACTGTCCACCCTTTCACCATCATCTCATCCTGTTCAATAGGAAGATTCAAGCTCAAATGTTTGATCTGTATTGGGCACCCCCCAGCCACTAACTTACTTTGCCTCCTCATGAACTCCTTGGCTTAGCAAACAAGGGCAGCCTAAGTTGCTATTATAGTGACAAAACAACCTCTGTGACTCCTTAATAATTGTCTGTGGTAAGAACAACCTTTTCTTAAGCTATCACAACAATAACAAGGTTGGGTACCAGTAGGATACCAGCAGCTTTCAGGATCGTTCTCTGACCAGCAGTAATCATACTGAAAGATGTTAGTGATGTTCTAGCCAAAAACAAAAAGAGAACTTACTGCTCCTTGTTCTGCCCTGAATATTTGGCGCTCTACTGGTAACACCATTATCTTCCTCTTCACTTTTGCTAGGCTCACTCCCACTTCTATCCTGCTATCCACCACTGTGGAGGCTTTTCACCAACAAAGAAGTCTAATGAGCTCCTTGTCAGTAAAGGAGTCTTAAATGGGTTCTTATGAATAAGTTAGCAAGGGTTGCTAAACACCAGTGAATAAGCAAAGACTTACCTCAAATCCTTTATCATTCTTCTTTGCTTTTCTTTTGCCTTTTGAAGTCTTGTGCTGCTTTGGCAATGTCATTAACTCCTTAGTGATACTGCCAATAACATGTTTGGGAGTGGAGGAGCCAGCCTCCCCAATGTCACTATGACCTTTGCTATGGCTCACTCCCATCATTATTGTTAGTTCACATGGTAGATACTGAAAGAAAAACTAGTTATTAGGAGACAAGTTCTCAAAAAGCTAAGGATACCTAAGTGATATCACTAACTTAGGTGATACTGCTATCACTTACCATCATATTAGTCTCCAAGTCTTCAAGGAGGTAGTCAAGGGAGGGTACAGGAGAAGCCTAGTGAAAGACATTAACAAAATTATCAATAACCACTAAAACTAAAAAAAAGTAAAAATTTACTTATGAAATGCTTGTCAAACTTACTCATCCAAGTTTCCCCTTTGTACTTCTCATACAAAGTTTGACACTCTTAATCTACCTCTGTTAGCTCTGACTAGTTGAGTCTACTACCGGCAGTTTCAAATCAGTAAAACTATGTTTTGATAATAGTGGTGACTGCCTTATGAGGATTTGTCACCAATTGTTGGTGAGCAGCCACTAAGAGAGGCTGGGCCTTCCCCAAGACTTTGGCCATGGCATGCTTGTCAATCAAATCAGTGATAAAGGAAGCTATGGCAATTGGTTGAAGATAAGATGGGAATAGTCAAGCAGAGGAGAAGTGGGGGGAACTAGGTTGAAGTTCATTCAGCTAGGTGCCAGTCTTTTATGGATATTTCCTTTTCCATACACAGACTATTCAAGTAATCATAGGATTTGGTTGATTGAGGACAGTTAAGATTTCAGCATAGGGGAGGATGATAAGACCTATCTATTACTGAGTACAGTTACTGACATCTCTGACTATCTTATCAAGACAGCACAGGACCTGGAGATCAGCATAAGATTTGCATGAGACCTTAGTGACTACAGGAATTTTTGGATCATGAGCATTTATCATATAGAGCCTAGACTATGTATTTAGAACAACCTCACTAGAAGCCCCCTTAGCAACATTCATTAGCAATAACCTCTAGTGACATAACCACTTTGCTTTCAAAAGAAACATATTAACATGTGACTTCTTGGACCCTTTATTTTTATTGATTACTAACATACTTGGACAGCATCTATACTTCAGATACTGATATTCAGTATGCTCTTTATTTTCATTCTGGCATATAGTATGCACCTTTTTGATATCAGATACTTATGTTTGGTTACCATCTTGACACCCAGCATGCATTTTGGCAGACACCATTACCTGTGGTAACCATCTTTCTTTTGGGCTACATTATTTACAAATAGTATAAATACCCCCTGTACATACCTAGTAGAACAATGATGAAATGGGTAGAGCAGCCTTGAGTACTTGCTCCTTAGTATCTCTCTACTTTAAAACTCATTTTTGTTCATCCTTACTCTTATTAATGACTTAGCAACAAGCCTTAGCAAACTTGCTATCAATTTAGTGTGGTATCAAGTATGGCTGCTCTTTGTGTATTAGTGTCTTAGCAATATTAGTGACTATGGCTAGTAACAAGTCTCATGTGTCCCCTTGTTTATTCCCTATTTCATTTACATTCTTGTTTCCATGTCCTCCTTATTGCTAAGTTTTTACCTTAGTGATACCTTCTTAGTGGTTATTTGCCTAGCAACATGTTCTTAATTCCTTTCCCACTTAGTGACTTCCATTTACCTTACCAACATCACCATCACATACCACCTTACCTTCCATTCTGATTCCATTTTGCATTTAGCAACTTAGGCTAATGTTAGCAATTGTTTTTACTTGCACTCTTTTTTCACCCTACCATATTCAGCTCTCATTCTCTGGGACAATTACCGACTTGCTCTCACCCACATCCTACTGCCAGCTACCCTATCTGGTTGTCAGTGCACTTAAGGTACTCCCTTCTGGTTTTCTGCATAGTAGCTAGGCAGCATAGAAGTACATCATCATTACTCTTGGAGGCTCAAATGCAGTCTACTTAAACTTTTTTTACCCTTTACACTAAAGAACTTACAGGTTTCCACTAATTTACTGAAACTATTGCCTATTCTTTATAAATGTTATTGGAATGCCTTCCTCTTCTCTCCCAGACCCCTCTAGTGATTCCTTCTTCTGCTACAACTGCACTACTGTCTGGTTTTAACCTTAAAATAGTGTCACAGACTAAAATACCTTGTCTAGCACTTTTAGATGCTTATAATGAAGACTAGAAGAATGGGGAGTAATTTCTGAAGTCTTGCATCAGGCCTTTGCTTCAGATGAACTAAAGATTGCCTGGGTCCTCTTTTATATGGAGTTGGGTTGTACTTCCACATATGTATTAT
This sequence comes from Termitomyces sp. DKA19, assembly GCA_018851325.1. NCBI lineage: Eukaryota > Fungi > Basidiomycota > Agaricomycetes > Agaricales > Lyophyllaceae > Termitomyces > Termitomyces sp. DKA19. The sequence goes on along the minus strand of JABCKS010025426.1, from coordinate 3,049 downwards.
ATATTCTTTGGAGAACTAGTAGAGTCTGCAGTTTTGTGGACTAGGATGTATTTGAACACAATTTTTATGCTGAGTTTTTCCTTCTAGACTCAGCAAAGATAGCAGCATTGTCTCTTCAAGATCAAGACCAGTATGAATAAGGAAAAAGATCATTAGACAAATATATTGACTCTTTTTGGGCTTTAGTCAAGTAGGCTAGATTTTTGAATGAGTTGCAACTCTGCCTCATATTCCAAGGAAGGCTTCATTTATCTCTCATAGACTGTATTGATAGTATGACCAAGAGGTGACCAGACAATTAGTATATTAAGACCTAGTATAAGGTAGCTCAAGAACAATAGCAATTTATAGAGCTAAAAAGAGCACTTCAGTATTACTAACCTAGTTCTTTCTACTCCCATCTTAACTGGGCTCTAAAGATGGGAGTTTTACCTCAGGTTTTAGTGCTTTCTATCTCTCAGACTCTTTTCAATCCAACACTATTCAATATTTCTCTACCTCCTTGCTCTTTTCCTGTAGATATTCCTATGGAGGTGGATGCCTCTCAATAGCATACTTTGACCCCTTGTTTGGTAGATGATATAGGAAGGCAGGCTACCTTACTTATTATTGTCCACAGAAAATGGAGATCTGCTACCTTTTTCTAATGGAGCAAAAAAAGCTGTTGGTCTAACTCTTAGCTGCATAAAACACAGTTGGATCCCTTTTTCTAAATATTCTAACTATAGAGCTTCTGAGTCTGGAGAGTGAAAAAATAAGTAACCAGAAGCCAATGGCAAAAGAGAATTTTTAGAAAAGCAATGGATAAAGTATATGCCTCCATTGCTTAGTGCTAATCATTTTGCTATTTTGTCAGTAGAATTACAATACAGACCTTGCTACTATTGACTCCAGGATGGAAACCATAAGCACTCTCTTTGATATACAATGTTCTTCACTCAAAACCTTGACTGAAAATGCTCCTTCTCAATCATACAAAAAGATTTTAGTCTAGAGACACCATCTCTCTTGTCATTACATTGTTGTAACCACTGTGTCTCAAAATTCCTTGAAATTGGAGGTAGAGCTGGAGACAATAGATATTCAACAAATCTCAGGCAAGATAGCCTTGCTAGACAGTGGGGCTACTAACCTCTTTCTTAACACAAAGTATATAAAGCAACACCACCTCACCATATAACTTCTATTATGTGCAATCCTAGTCTACAATAGACACTCAACAAATCTCAGGCAAGATAGCCTTGCTAGACAGTGGGGCTACTAACCTCTTTCTTAACACAAAGTATATAAAGCAACACCACCTCACCATATAACTTCTATTATGTGCAATCCTAGTCTACAATAGACACTCAACAAATCTCAGGCAAGATAGCCTTGCTAGACAGTGGGGCTACTAACCTCTTTCTTAGCACAAAGTATATAAAGCAATACCACCTCATCATATAACTTCTATTATATGTAATCCTAGTCTACAATATTGATAGTACCTCTAATAAAGCTGGATCTATCTGCTTCATAGTAGATTGAATCCTTCATTACCAGAGCTACTCAGAATGCACTGTTTTTGTAGTTATCAATTTAGGAAGGCAGGATATGATCTTTCTTGGAGTTTACTTATCTTTGAAAATACAAATTCAAAGATTGATTAGACAAAGGAAGCAGTGAAGATGAACTACTGCCTGCATTGTTATGCCACCTATGTATAAGAAGTCTAAAAGGAATGTAGAACAGAGGTCTATAAGCATGCAGCTATGTATTTATCATGCCAGTCTCTTCCCCTATGCTGACTTCAACCTGTTGAACTCTCCCTTACTGGCATTTCCTCATAGAGAGACTCTCTATAAGAATGTAAGAGGAGCTGGGTGTGGTAGCCAAGAGGAAGACAGTGGAGTAGAGAAGTTAAGCCATATTCTAGACCCAAAGTTTCCAAATAAGACTATTGAAGTGGAGGATTGGATTTATACTACTACTCTTTGCCCTTTTTTGACTAAGGCAGAGATAAGGACTAGCCCGACCACTTCTCAACAACTGGCCAAGGCTTTTGTAGCAAACTCAAAGCCCAAGATCTCTGGCAATGCAATCTCTTGACACCTTTAGGACTTCAAGGAAGTATTTACCAAGGCATCTTTTGACTCCCTCCTAGAGTACAAGCAATAGGACTATAGAATCAAGCCAGTACTAGGGGCTGAACCATTAAGCTGTAAAGTCTACCTGCTTATGCCATGGGAGCAGGATGAATTAGATGCTTTTTTACAGAAGAACTTCAGCTCTAGACAAATATAACCTTCAAAGTCTTCTATAGCCTTCTCAGTCCTCTTTATTAAGAAGAAGGATGGATCCCTCCATCTGGTTTAAGACTATCAAGTCTTGAATACAATGACTGTGAAGACCTGCTACCCTCTCCCCCTCATCTCTGAACTTGTAAATAACCTCCATAGCACACATTATTTTACCAAGTTGAATATCTGTTAGGGCTACAAAAATAAGTGTATTAAGGAGAGAGATGAATGAAAGGCAGCATTCTAAACAAATCATTGACTTTTTGAACCTTTAGTAATATTTTTTGGCCTCACTAATAGCCCTGCCACCTTTCAGACTATGATAAATGATATCTTCCACAATCTGATTGTGGAAGGTATTGTTTGTATATATTTTGAAAACATACTCATTTATACTAAAACCTTAGAGGAACATTGTTAAATCATAGACATTGTCTTGGAGCATCTTTGCCAGCACTAGCTTTATCTAAAACCTGAGAAATGTGAGTTTGAGCAGACCAAGGTAGAGTACCTAGGCTTGATTATCTTATATGGTATAGCAGAGATGGATCCAGTTAAAGTGGCAGACGTGGCCAAATGGCTAAAGTTAAGGAATAAGAAGGAAGTACAAGTCTTCTTGAGCTTTGTCAACTTCTACCAGAGATTCATTCAGAATTTCTCTTATCATATGTGCCTACTGTTTGACCTTACTAATAAAGATATGGTGTAGCAGTAGAAATCCTCATAGCAGGCCATCACTTTAAAACCTGTCCTTGTAATTCCAAATAACA
>JABCKS010025424.1:0-15889 GCA_018851325.1 Termitomyces sp. DKA19 | reverse complement strand
GCTCTAACCTTGCTGCGCTCAGTTAGAGCCTTGAGTTTCACAACTCAATGCTTAATCCCAGCTCTAACCTCGCTGTGCTCAGTTAGAGCCTTGAGTTTCACAACTCAATGCTTAATCCTGGCTCTAACCCTCAGTTAGAGCCTTGAGTTTCACAACTCAATGCTTAATCCTTTTTTTCCAGGGTTTTTATAGCTTGAAAAATAATTTTTAAAATCAAATCAATACCCCACAATGTATCAAAGGTGTTTACAATTTATATTACAATTCTTCCACTAATTTTCACTGTAAAAATGAGCCAACTCTGAAGTAATTACCCTAAAAGTACTTATTATGTCATGCTTTGTCACCGCTTACCCAATCTCGTCCAAAAGCAGTAGTTTCCCACAAAACAGTCATTGCATTATATATAGTGATACCACAGTCAGCAAAAAGATACTCTAATTCCTTGAAGTACTGAGGAAGCTTCCTAGAGTGACTTTCATCCCATTTATAAGCAGTTGTGTTGTTACAAGGAGGCATCTAAGCATAGTAAGCAACAGGATTGTTATTTATAGCAGGTGTTGGTATAATTGGGGAAAGGAGGATCTGCTTGTCAGTAGGTGAAACTAGAGTTGAATCAGATTCTGGAAAGAAGACAGAGGAGTCAGTAATAGATAGTAGTGATAATGGGGTGCTAAAAAAGCTTTCTACAAAGGCTCCTGGAAAGTTGCTAAGTAGTTTGCTAATGTCAAGGAGGTTCCTAGCAGCTTCTAGTTTGTTGGCAAGAGGTCTGAGGGATGTAGTCTGAGAGGGGCTTGAGGAAGTCAATAGTTAATGATCAGATAGCTCCATAGTCAATTTCAAGTGATGTTTTTCTTGGGCTCTGGTTTTTGGCAGAATGATTACCTAAATCCCTTGCAGTGAGCTTCAGAATGATGTGCTCCTATGCTGCCTAGCTGCTGTGCAGGAAATTAAAAGGACAATCTCTGAATGTACTGGCAACCAGATAGGGTAGCTGACAGTAGGAAGTGTGTGTGAGAGCAAGTCAGTAAATATCCCAGAAAATGAGAGCTGAAAGGTAATAATAGAAAAAGTGCAAGTGAAAGTGGTCACTGTTGCTAATGCTAGCCTAAGTCACTAGATGCTAATAAAAGATTGCTAAGTTGCTAAAGGATAAGAAGGGAAGAGGAGTGGTGACAAAATAATTGCTAAGGGAGTAGAAGGGAGGAGTGATTAAGAATGAGTGAGGACTAAGTGATAGAAAGTGGGATGGTTGGTAAAGTAAGCAAACATTACTAAGGTACAACAGGAGAGTGAAAAGGGGTTTAGAGAGCAATAAGTCACTAAGTAAACAATTGCTAGGAGAAGTCACTAAGGTCTGTGAGGGCCTAGTGATGAAGAGAGATAAGGACAGGAATGTAAGTCAGAACAAATGAAACTAGGGACAGACACTACAACTTGTTGCTAGCCATAATTGCTAGCATTGCTAAGACACTGAAACACTATAAGGCACCTGTACTTGGTACCACACTAAGTTGAGGACAAGTCTGCTAAGGCTTGCTACTAAGCCATTAATGGTGACAAAGAAGACTATAAATAAGATTTGAAGCTGAGGGAGACAATGAGCAGAGTACTCTGAGGCTGCACTAGGCAATGGTGGGCTATAACCTTTCTTTTTCATGTTGGACTAGGTATGTACAGGGAGTATTTATACTGTTATAAGTAATGTATGCAAGAATGGAAAACTGGTCACTAACAGTAACAGCATCTGTCAAGATGTCCAAATTTTTATACCAATGTTTGGATAGTAACCAGCTATAAGTATACAATGTCAGAAATGTATATAAAATGTGTCAAATGGAAAAATAAACAAGCATCAAATGGAAGTATAAGCAAGCACTCCATACATCAGTATTTGAAGTGTAGATGCCATTTAGATATATTTGTAATCAAGAAAATCATGGAGTCCAAGAAGTCACATGTCCATAAGATGTTGTCTTTTTAAAAGCAAAGTACCTGTATCACTAAGGGGGTTCTTGGCCTGGTCATTCTAGATCCTAAGGCTAGACTTCACATGATGAGGCTCATGATCCCAGACATCTCATAATTGCTATGGTTTTGTACAAAAGACTACCTCATTCCAGACTTTGAATCCAGACCACTTGTGATATATTCCCAGATCATGTGCTATGGAGATAAGATTGGCAGAGATGTCATTAATGGTACTTAGCAACAGATAGGTCTCATTATCATTATGAAAGGTGTATGTTAAAATTTTCAACATTCTGATTGCAACAAGTAGCAGTGAACTTCTCTTTCAGAAGTTCATTTCTACTTCACAAATGAGTAATCACTTGTTTGTGTTAGAGAAATGTAACATTTCTGTTATGGATCATGCAGCTTATGATTCACATGTCATAACACAAAACCAGTCAATTCTGTCAATGAGGATATGAAGTAAGGTGCTGCCTTACATAAGTACAAATAAATTAATTTATGTAGTGTCAGATGATACAACACAATATAATAATAAATAAATAGTATAGATAAAGATCATAAGTATGCATGGGTAATGGCTGGTCTGTTACATCCTCAATCCATCTCAAAATAGTAGTATTAGGTCCTACTCCAAGATTGCTTAGTATCTCCTTCAAATACTTGGCATCTGTCTCAACCACAAGCTTTCTGCATCTAATCAACCAATACTTGTTGGCCTGCAAAGCCCTCATCAAACTATAGAACTCTCTCTTAGATTGTAAAAACCTTGCCTCCCTCTTATTCAAGGTGATAGATCCTAGCTTTGCATGGATGCATTGCTTAGGATTGTCTGGGGCCTTCTGGAAGATTCCAAAACCCACTGTCATCTAAGAAGTATCAACTGACAAGACCACTGCTCCTTCTAACTTATAGTCTCAAGGTTTTAGAGGTGCACTTTCAGCTAATAACTCCTTCAACTGGGCCATTGCTATTTGTTGCTCTTCTTCCCAAACAAATGATGTATGGTTTTGAGTCAAATTATTGATAGGTGCAGCTACTCTAGCATAGTCCTTGATGAACATCCTAAAGGTACCACATGTCTCTAGGAAAGCTCTGACATCTGGCTTGTCCTGGCAATCACTCCATCCTATAACAATGGCTAAGCATTTGGTCTCTGGCTTCTATCCTTCATAGGAACACCTATAGCCAACCACTACAATCTCATCTGCACAGACTACTGATTTCTTTCCAGAGAAAGTTCCCTCAGCATATTTGATTCTTTGTAACACTCTGTTCACATTGAGCAGATGTTTCCATACAAATCTCCTGATGCCTGAATTCTCTGGAATGACTTAATAGCTGCCATCTGACAATTCATATCTATGAGGTGGTCCTCTGACTAGTACATCATCTATGTATGGCCAAGTTACATGAGGAATCTCACCCTTTAAGATGAAAGTAATGTCATCATGGAAGATTAGTACTGAATTTGTCCATCCCATTGGAAAGGTTACCAACCTCAGAACTTCAAAGGGTGTCTGAAAGGTGGTAATATCAAAGTATGTACCTGACAACACATGGTAAATACTACAATATGTTAGCAAAGGTAATGTATATGATATAACAAATAGCTTACACCTTAGTGGAAGAAATAATGACACTGAGATGTAACTTGTAACAAAGAAAGAAAAACATAGCAAATGTGACTTATGTTACATATCCTCATCACATATCTTCAACATTAACTGTATTGAAAACCAGATGCAACTGCCATAGACTAGTAGGGAGCTTCAACTAGTAAACTATCAGCCCTACCTATTTTTCTACCTTGAATGGCCTTAGGTGATGGTAGGACAACTTCTGTGATAATCTTGTAATCTTAATGTCTGAACTGTCCAGGTAGACCCAATCCCCTAGTTTGTACACTGGGGCTAGTGTTTGTCTTCTATTATAGTACTATGCTATGTCCTCTTTTGCTTTTGCTAGTGCTGCCTTTGCCTCCTCTTGTGCCCTCCTCATCTTTTCCACAAACTTGTTCACCATCTTGTTCTTTGAGGGTCTTTCTCAGGGCTCAAAATCCATGTATGTATGCTAGCCAGTGTCTGGGAAGAAGGGTGTCATCTAAGTGGAGGAGTAGACATGATTGTTTTACTGAAATTCTGCATCTGGCAAGAGCTCATCCTAATCATCCTGTCTCTTGTCATAGAACAGTTGCAAGTACTGCTCCAGTTCTTGATTCACCTACTCTGTCTATTTGTTTGATTGAGGATGATAGACTATGGTTGTATATAGCTTTACTCCCAGCAATTGGTATAGCTTCTGAGTAAACTCAGCCACAAATTGAGGGCTCTTGTCTGAGACATACCTGTCTGAGAGCCCATGAAGCTTCCAGACATTCTTCTAGTATAGACTGGCAGCTCCTAATGTAGAGTAAGTAGTGTAAGCCAGAATAAAGTATACTTATTTCCTGTAGAAGGCTACTACCACTATGACTGCATCATACCTATGAGCATCTGAAAGTTTGATGATGAAGTCCACTAACACCACACTCCAATGACTGGCAGGGACTGGTAGAGGGTGGAGCTAGCCCATAGGTGCCTGCTAATGAGGTTTAGTATGTAGATGTAAATTACAAGTGCTAGTGTAGGTGCCAATATATCTGGACATTTGAGGCCACTAGTAATTCCACAACATCAATTCCAATGTTTTCCACCCCTCCAGGTGCCCTGCCATGCATGAATCATGATGCTGTTCCACAATACACCACTAGAGCTCTGAGATGTTGGGCACATAGATCTATCCCCAGAAAGTCAACAACCTATCTTACATATCCCACTCCTCTGCATTTACTAACTTCACCCCACTGGCCTGTTGGTTCTGTAGGGCCTGTGTAGCTTACACCACTGCATCCTCCAGAACACCCTGCCAATTTCCCTATTTCATGTCCTTGAGGATGCTTACCTCTTTCCCTTGGACTACAATCTCTTCTAAAGCATGAATGATAAAAAGCTCTGGCTTTAGGAGTTACAATGTTATAGTTGTCACTGGCTCTGATACCATGGTCAGCTCTTCTAGACAGCATGTCTGGCTTGCCCATACTCTATCTTGGTTTATGATGTTAGCTAGATACAAAGACCATTGAGCTTGGCATCAATTGTGTTTCTTTTCCACACAGAAATACTCTAGGTTCTTGTGATCTGTCCAGACTTCAAACTTAGGCTGTATGCCCTCAAGGAAATACTGCCACTCTTTGAAGGATTGGACAGTGGCCAGCATCTCTTTATTGTGAATTTTATATTTCTGTTCTACTGTATTGAGACACTTTGAGTAAAAGGCTACAGGGTGCCACTTTCTATCCTCCTTTGACTGCTGAGATAAAACTGCTCCTGTTGCAGAGTCTGAGCTATTGGCTTCAATATGGAAAAGAGAGACATTGTCCAGGAAGAACAGATTTAGAAATGACAGCTTGTTTGAGGGTATCAAAAGTGGCTTGCTGCACAGACTTCTATTGCCATGCTACATCCTTACTCATGAGGTCAAAGAGCAAGCAAGTATAGTGAGAGAAATCCTGAATGAACCTCTAGTAGAAATTGATGAAACCTAAAAATGCCTGAACTTCCTTCTTGTTCTTTGGCTCCAGCTATTCTGCTACACTAGCCACTTTAATTGAATCCATCTCTGCCATACCATGCAAAATGATCAGACCTAGGTACTCTACCTTGGTCTACTCAAACTTACATTTTTTGGGTTTCAGGTATAATTGGTGTTGGTGAAGATGTTCCAGAATAATGTGTGTGATCCAACAATGTTCCTCTAAAGTCTTAGTATATATGAGGATACTGTCCAGATGTATACAGACAATGTCTTCTATAATTGAGTCATGAAAGATGTCATTTATCATGGTCTGGAAGGTAGCAGGGCTGTTAGTAAGGCCAAAAAACATTATCAGAGGTCTGAAGAGTCCATGATTGGTTCAGAATGCAGTCTTTCACTTGTCTCCCTCCTTAATGCATACATTATTGTAGCCCCAACAGATGTTCAAGTTAGTAAAGCAGTGTACTCCTTAGAGATTATTTACAAGTTCAGAGATGAGGGGAAGGAGGTAGTAATTCTTCATGGTCATTGCATTTAAGACATAATAGTCTTGAACCAGACAGAGAGACCCATCCTTCTTCTGAATAAAGAAGACTGAGAAGGCTATGAGAGATTTTGAAGGTTGTATTTGTCCAGAGCTAAGGTTCTTTTATAAGAAGGCATCCATTTTATCCTGCTCCCATGGCACAAGCAGATAGACCTTATAGCTGAAAGGTTCTGCTCCTAATACCAGCTCAATGGCATGGTCCCATTAGTTGCACTCAGGAAGGAAATTAAAAGATGCCTTGGCAAATACTTCCTCAAATTCCTGAAGGTGGCAGGAAACTGTACTATCAGGGTTTTTGGGCTTTGAGACTGCCCAAAAGCCTCTGCTAGCCTCTGAGAAGTGGTCTGACTGGCCTTGATCTCTGCCTCCAGTGGAATGGGATAAAGAGTGGTAGCATAGATTCTGTCTCCCACTTCAATAGTCTTGTTTAGAGATCCTAAGTCTAGAGCATTGCTAAACTCCCCCATACAACCTTCTTCCTCTTAGTTACTACACCCAGCTCCTCTAACATCTTCATAGAGGGCCTCTCCATAAGGGAATGCCAATAAGGGGGGGTCTAAAAGGTCAAGATCAGCATAAGGGAGGTGCCCTATATGATAAGTGTGTATGGCTACATGCTTATAGACCTTTGCTCTATATTCCTCTCTGACTTCTTCCACAAAGGTGGCACAGCAACATAGGCAATAGCTCATTTTCACCACTTCTTCTGCCCAGTCAATCTCTGGATTGTATTTTTGAAGCTAAGTAAACCTCAGGATTATATCTTGCTTTTCCAGATTGATGGCTGTGAAAATAGCATGTTCTGAGTGATTGTAGTAGTGAAGGACTAAATCCACTACAGAACAAATAGATCTGGCTTTGTTTAGTGTACCATCAATGTTATATACTGGAATCAGGCATAAAAGGGATTGCATGGTGAGGCAGTGTTGCTTCATGTACTCTGTATCAAGGAAAAGACTAGGTGGCCCCACTGTCTAGTAGGGCTGTCATGCTAAGGGTCTGCTTGGTGTCTGTTGTCTCTAGCTCTACCTCCAACTTCAAGGAATTTTTAGATAGGGTGAAGACAACAACATAACAATGAGGGAGACAATGTTTTCAAGCTAGAATTCTTTTGTATGGTTGAAGGGGAGCCTTCTTAGTCAAAGTTTTGACTGAAGAATGTTGTATAGTGGGGAGGGTGCTTACAGTTTCCATCTTAGAATCAATGAAAATAGAGTTTGTATTCAATTCTACAGACAAAATGGTGAAACAGTTAGCACTAAGGCAATGAAGGCATACACTTCATTCACTCATTCATTGCTTTCCTAAAAACCCTTCTCTGACTCTGGCATATAGACATGTGTTTCTCCACCTTTCTGACTAGGGGGCTCTGCTGAAATGGTATCTAGAAAAGGAGCTCCAGCTGTATCCTGCACAGTCAGAAGTTAGACCAACAGCTCTTCTTGCTTTACCAGAGAAAGGTATTGAACCTTCATCTCCCAAGAACAGTAGCAGGCAAGGTGACCTGCCTTCCTACATTATTTATAGAGCAAGGAGGTTAAAGTGTACTAGTAAGAGGTATCCATCTCCATAGAAATACCTGCAGATAGGGAACAAGGAGGTAGAGGAATGTTGAAATGCACTGGATTGGGATCAGCTATAATATGCTCCTATACTACCTAACTGCTGTGCAGGGAACCAAAAAAAAGCCTATAAGTACACTGGCAACCAGATAAAGTAGTTGGTAGTAGGAAAGGGGGTGAGGGCAAGTCAGTAAAATCCCAGAAAATGAGAACTAATATGGTGGGGTGAAAAGTGTAGTACAAGGGAAGAAGGTCACTAACACTAGCTAAAGTTGCTAGATGCCCCTAAAAGATTGCTAGGTTGCTAAGAGATAAGAAGAGGAAAAGGGTGAAGACAAAATAATTGCCAAGTGAGTGAGTGAGAGGAGTGAGAGGAGTTGCTAAGAGAAAAAGAGGACTAAGTAATAAGTGATGAAGGGGGTCAGTAAAGAGGAAAGCAAACATCACTAAGGTATAAAAGGGAAAGGGTGGAAAAGAGGTAAAGAGACAACAGGTCATTAACACAAAAGTTGTTAAGGAAGTCACTAAGATCTGTGAGAGCCTAGTAATGAAGAGGGGATAGAGGCAAGGACATGAACAAAGCTATTAAGTAACTGGAAACAAACACAAAGACTAGTTGCTAGCCATAGTTGCTAGTGTTGCTGAAATACTAAAACACTATAGAAACATCTATATTTGGTACTATGCTAAGTCAAAGACAAGTTTGCTAAGGCTTTTTGCTAAGCCATTAACAATGACAAGGATGCCCAGAAATGAACTTTGAAACTGAAGGTGGTACTGAGAGCAAAGTACTTGAAAGCTTTGTTGAGTAGTGGTACTCTTTTTTGTATTGAACTAGATATGTATAGAAAGTATTTATACTGTTGTAAGTAGTGTAAGCAAGAAATAAAAGATTGATGCTAAAGGTAATGGTATCTGTCAAAATGTCTAAAAATTTATACAGATTGTCAAGATAGTTACCAGCCATAAGTACACAACTCTGAAGTCATGTTTAAATACATCCCAGTCTGCAAAGCTGTGGACTCCACCAGTCCTTCAAACAACATGCAATGCATATATGAAAGTGCAGCTTAATTTTATATACAAGAGAACCCAAGCAATTTTTAGCATATTCAAATCAAAAGTCTCACCACTCAGCTGAATGTAGGTGATGAAAGACTGTAGGAATTGTTCTCTAATCTTCCAATCTCTATTTTAAGCATCTAGTAGTGCAGAGTGAGGTATTTTGGGTTATGCCACTGTTTTAAGGTCAAAAAAGGCTAGTAGCATAGTTGTAGAGGAAGCAGGAATTGATGGAGGTATCAGACAAGGAAGAGGAAGGTGTTCTAGTAAGGTCTGTAGAGAATGAGAAATAGTTTCCATAGATTGGTGGTAAGCTCACAAATTCATTGATGTAAAGGATAAGGAAAGCTTGAGTAGACTGCACTGGAGTTTTGAGAAGTAACAAATAGTGCCAGACATCATTTTGAGGGCTAGAAACATACAGAGGGTCTACTGGCAAGGTTGAAGTATTCATAGAGATATTAAGCTTAAGACACAATGGTGGGAAAGGAGCTTCTAGAGGCTAGAGTAACTCTAGCAGCTAAAAGGGCTTGCAGACCTTGAAGTGAGAGACTTGTTTTGCTGTAAAGATGACCTTTGGAGGCTGTGGCTCAATTACACAGCTGACAAAGGGAGATCCAAAGTCTATTCAGCACTATACTAAATCTATAAGTCTAACTACACACTTGATAAAGAGAGATCTAAAGAGAATAAGTCTAAAGATTCCCTATGCCTAGTATGACATTTTAGACTTCTGAAACTATAGGACTAACTGTACAGTAGATGGAAAGGTCATGTGCCATCAGCAACACATTAGTGCATATGATTCAGCTAGCAGGTGGCTTAGAAAAAGTAAAGTGAGATAAGGTAAGATAAAGTGAGGTAAGGTGAAATGTGAGACAAACCCTAACCTTATAGACCAAGGTCATGTGCTGTCATTGACATATTAACATACATATATTGATGTATATACCTTGATCAAATAGTAGCAATAAGATAGTTCCAAGGTAAAGTAAGGTAAGGTGAGGTGAGATGAGATGTAAGTTAAACCCTAACCTCATAGACAGGTCATATGCTATCATTGACATGTCAATGCACATGCCTTGATAGAATGGCAGCAATAAGATAGTTCTGAGGTGAGGTAAGGTGAGGTGAAGTGAGATAAAGTAAAATGAGTAAAATGGGACAGCTTCTGACAGAATGGATTTTGGGAGGACCAACCCTTAGTCCAGGATGAGAAGTGCCCTCTAGCAGCAGACCTCCAAGAGGAGGACCTCCTGAAAAATGAAGCCCCACTATAGGCACATTTATACTAGAAGCAGGGAATTACTACTACTACTACTATAATACCACCCCTCCACCCCAAAACTTTAAAGAACAAGCAAAGGGTCCACAAGGCTTTAGCTCATGAAGATCAGCTAGACATTCAGAAACTAAAACCCTTCCACAGCCATAATCCTTAGAAATAATGCACTTTCCTAGTATAATGTCTTAATACCTTGCAGGAAAAGCCAAACACCTTTGCTATAGATAAGGCCCACATTGCATTCACTTCCTTCCACCTATAAGGGATTGTCTTTTCCAGTACAACTCCTGCTACCCACTATTCTTGAATTGGAAAGCCTTTATGCAGGAATTTTTGTCAAAGTTTGGAGTATATAACACTGTCACTAAGGCCAAAAGGAAGCTTATATTGCTTTGAATGACTTTAGAAGAATGCTTCACAATGTTTGTAGTCTAATTCAAGAAGGAGGCCTACAAAACTGGCTGAAATTACTATATGCTATGCTTCTAACTTAACAAGGCCCTCATTAAGTGAATTCATGATGTTCTTCATCTTGCTTCAAAACAGACCACCTATAAGGACCTTAAGAGCTTCATTACTCATATTGACTAGCATTCCTGGGAAGACCCCATCAGCTCTGGAACTGACCATCAGAACTACCTCTCCCACCTCTTGAGGGAATCCTGGCAGCCCTATAATGGACTTCTCCAACTCTCTAACCCCACCATAACTCACCCTCCTGCCTAAAACCCCAATTGACCAGGCCTCAGAAATACTGCATGACCTCCAGCTCAACTTCAGACTGTTGCTCCAGATTTTAACAGCCAGAACAATACACTTGTGCAGGGCAATAGCAACTTCAAGTCTGCAAACAAGGACCCTGAGGATGAACTGCTGCAGGCTAACCAGTCACACTAGCTGGATCAGCCTTAGAGAGCTGTCTCCAAGGAGACCAAGGAGCAGTGACAATGGACAGAACTGTGCCTGCTCTATAAGGAGCCTGGCCATTTTATTTAGGAATGCCCAGAGTAGGGTACCTTTGAATGAACTATCTGGACAATAGATGGGGACAAATTTGAATTCCAGTATGCAGAAAACAAGTCAGCAATTTAGTTGACTTAGAAAATGTACTGAATTGCAGAATTGACTCTAATGTCTTCTCTGCTACAGTTTCACACATACACACTTTGGTACCTATTCCAGACACCCTCATAGCTTATCTCTTCTCCAAATCCTCCCAATCCTTCCTGCTCTGAACCTCCCTTATCCCCTTCTCCTACTCCAACACAGTCAATATCCTGGTTGACAGCAGCACTATAGACAACTTTGTCAATGACAGCTAGGTCCACCATTTATTCCTTGCTTAGATCCAACTTCTCAGCCCTATCCAGCTCTGGTTGTTTGATAGCAGACTATTCTCTACCAGAGAAATCACCCACTACATATATATATCTCTGCACTTTAAGAATAGCACAAAACTCAAGCTTCAGATACCTATCACCCAGCTACACAAATATGTATCTATCATCCTGGGCCTTCTGTGGTTACAATCCACCAATCCTCACATCATTGAATTGTATGGACCCCTCTGTTATTTCTTTTTCCCTCTCCTCTGACTCAGATCTGATAAATGTTGGAAGTCTTGATAAGTTACATTCAACTTTGATATGCTCCTTCATTATCAATGTCACTTTTCAATCTATAAACACCATCTATATGGCCCTCCTCAATAGTGGAGCCATAAGAACCTTTGTAAGTAAGGAGCTGGGTCTTTCAGATAAGGCATTAGAGGCCCTGATTAAGCTGCAACTCTTTAATAGCAACCTGACACCCTCTAAAACAATCTTCTATCACTACATTAACAACATCTGCCTTTCAAATGGCCTAGAATTCCCTGTCAACCTACAGATCACCCAGCTGCACCTCACCACTCTGATCATCCTCAAATTGCCTTAGTTATATAAAGTCAACCCCAATATTGACTAGAACTCAATAAGTATAATGTTTGACAGCAAAGGTGCTTGGCTAGCTGCTGAGATATCCCTCTGATCCCAATGCTTCCCTACTATTAAAGATAAGCCTGACCCCAACCACCTTCCCACTCTGAACCCCAACTTCCACTTTCAGCTCTTACTATGAAAGAGGAGAAAGAGAACTATAATGTTGACAACCTTCATTTTCTAAAAAACTACAATGCTAACATCAGCACTTTTCCTTCTCACCCCCCTTCTACTCCCCCTTCCATGGCTATACCTCTCCCTACAACCTCCCCTCCAAAAAGTTCTCCCTAACCTCTGCCTTCAAACTTCTTTCCACCCAACATCTTCTACAACAAGTTTAGAGGGCCAATTTCTTCCTAAACTACTTCCTCCAACTCAAAACACACTCAGACCCTAAACAAGAAGACCTCTGGGCACAGTCTTTGTGTCATGGAGGCTGCCCCATTTATTGGAATCCTCTCTAACAGGACTTAGGCCTATCAGCTATATATAAACTCTGTTGAACAGCTCTGAGCCCAGAAACCTTCAGAATCCATGAAGTCCAAAAAGAGGATTCTGTATGAGCTTGTACCTTCTGAATACCATAAATTTGTAGATGTGTTCTTGGAAGGAAGTGCCAAGAAGCTCCTCCTATACTGATTCTATAACCACCAGATTGACCTGAAAGAAGGAGCCTCCTTGCTCTTTGGAAAGGTCTACAACATATTGGAAACCAAGCTCTAGGCCCTCAAAGATTACATAGATGGGATGCTGGGAAAAGATTTTATCTGACCTTCCTCTTTCCCTGCTAGAGCCTCAATTCTCTTTGCTAAGAAGGATAGCATGCTCTGCCTCTGTTAACTACCAAGGACTGAACCAGATTATAAAGAAGAACCAATATTTCCCTCCCCTCATCAGAGACCTTATAGACTAACTCTAGAGCACAAAAGTATATTACAAAATTAACCTCCACTCTAGTTACAATAATGTCTGCATTACTTCCAGACATAAGTGGAAAACCACTTTCTAGACTCAATACAGACTCTTCAAATATCTGGTAATGCCTTTCAGAATGACCAACTTCCTTGCCACCTTCTAATGCTTCATAAATAACATCTCCCACAATATGAACAACATTTTTGTAGTAGTGTATCTGGACAATATCCTGATTTACTTGAACTCCCTTGAGGAGCACTGGAATCATGTCTGATGTATTCTAGAGTGACTCTAACAGCATAAACTCTATACCAAACCTGAGAAGTGCTCCTTTCACACTCAGAAAGTTGAGTATCTTGGCATCATTGTCACTCTAAAAGGCATCTATATAGACCTAGGCAAGATCAATACCATCACCAATTGGCCCCCTTCAGAGAACATCAAAGAACTCTAGTCCTTTCTTAGGTTTGTGAATTTCTATTGGAGATTGATCAACAACTACTCTTGTATCATAAAAAAACTTACCTGCTTCACCCAAAAAGACACTCCATGGAACTGGGACTCAGACTGCTAAGACATCTTTGACCTCTTTAAATCTGCCTTCATCTCTGCCCCTGTCCTCCAACACTATAACCTCTCCCTCTCTATCATCCTCAAATGCAATGCCTCCAACTATGTCCTTGCCAGAATCCTCTCTCAGACTGACTTCAACACTTAAGAACTCCATTTTATTGCATTCTATATCTGCTTCATAATCCCCATAGAACTCAATTACAATATCTATGACAAGGAGCTCCTCATAATTGTAGAAGCCTTCCAGTTGTGGAGAGCATACTTGGAAGGGCACCTAGTACATCATCTAGGTCTACTCAGACTACAATAATCTTTAATACTTCATAACTACCAAGCAACTTAGCCACCAACAGGCCTAATAGCCCAAGCTGTTGTCTGAGTATGACTTTGTTATTGAGTACCACCCCAGCCATCTAATGGCCAAGCTCAATGCCCTGACTTGGAGGCCTGACATCTACTCACAAGAATCTTTTGAGGCTAGATAGAACACCCTCAACCAGTATATTATCATCCTAGGCCACCCTTCTGCTAGACAATAAAAGCCTTTCTCAACAAATCTGCCAAATGCTCCTAGATGATTGCCTCCACTCTCACAACCTCTAGAATTCCCCTCTTTTCCCCTTTAACTCCCTCTCTAATCCTTCCACCTTTACCCTTTTCCTCAACAACTAACTCCTCCTCTGTAATAGTGTAATTTACATCCTGAATCACTAGAAATTCTACCTTAAAGTCCTCTAACAGCACTACAATCACAAACTTTAGGGCTACTCAGAGATCTAGAAGACCTTTCAGCTTGTCATGTGAATATATTTCTAGTCCAGACTCAAGAAAGACATCACCTGATATGTTTGTACCTGTAAGACATGCTATCAAACTAAGGTCTTGCACCACCATACCTTTAGACTCCTTAAGCCCCTTCTAATAGGACACTAGCCCTAGTCCTCTATCTCTATAGACTATATTGTTGAACTCCTAAAGTTTGAGGAATATGGTGTAATCCTCATTGTCATATGCCAGCTAACAAAATAAGCCATCTTCATCTCCTGCCATACTATGAATAATGCCCTACACTTAGCCTGACATTTCATCACTCACATTTTTATGAAGCATGGCATGTCTAATAACATTATTTCTGACTAAGACACCCTGTTTGTCTTATAGTTTTAGCAATTCTTGTGCTGGGCCCTGAATATCAAGTCAAGCCTGTCTATAGTCTATCATCTAAAGACTGATGGTCAGACTGAGCATGTCAATTAGACTCTGGAGCAGTGCCTCCAGTTGTATGTAAATTACCTACAGGATGACTGGTATGCTAAACTTCTTCTCACTGAATTTACTTATAACAATTCCCTACATTCAGCCATTAATGTATCTTCTTTTTTGCAAATAAAGAATACAACCCCTAACTCACTATCTCCCTTTGCAACATTTCTTTCTATATAGTCCATGCTATTGCCTAGAACCTCTAGAACCTATAAGACTACCTTGAGCAAGAGATTGACATTGCCAACCAAACTTACTGGAAGCATGTAGACACTCACTGAGACACCACTCTAGACTGGCCCATAAGATTCTTTATTTAGCCTGACTACCAAAATATTAAGACCCAGCAATTCTCTCCAAAACTCAACCATAAACGCCTCAGACCCTTTAAAATACTCTGAAAGGTATCTTTTTATATATACTGACTTGACTTTCCTATTGGAATGAAGGAAATTCATTCTATCTTCTATGTTCAACTTCTAAAACAGCATAACTGAGATTTTCCTAGCCAATGAAATGACCTCCCTCTTTCCATCAAGGCTAATGGAGAAACTCAGTACAAGGTTAACAACATTTTTGACTTCTGATGCTGCTATAGGCATGTTGAATACTCTGTCTAGTGGACTGGATATGTATAGTAGCTTAAAAAACTGTCCCAATGTTTGATACTTTTTGAAAGATGACATTGGCATGAAAGATTGGAAGTATCTAAAATTCTGGTTAAATCATGTAAAGTACTATGGCATTGCAGCTACAAATTGCATTTTAGCCTCCATAATTCAAATCAAAACTGATGGAGTAATGGCTATTTTAAAATATTCACTCATTAAGACAGTTTTTTGAGCATCTTCAACTTTGCAGATTTATCCCTATTTTAGTAGAAATAAAGAGTAAGTTGTATGTGGGAATATCAACAGAGTCATGTGACCAGGTTTGGGTATATTTGGGATTAGTTCAAGTTGGTTGAACCACATCTTGACCTTCAATTACCATCATAAAAGCTACTTCTCCTGTACAATGCTCTACTGTTGCTTCTCTCCTTGCTTAAGGGTATTCTCTGCATCAGATTGAGGCTGAAACTGGTCTAGGAAAGTCTACTATCAGGAAGATCAGTAGAAAGTTGGAGGTGGACAGAAAAACCATCCTGGAGGCC